>LBNU01008709.1:13439-38611 GCA_014162995.1 Artemisia annua | reverse complement strand
TGATAATTTTTTTTTTTTTTTTTTTTTTTTTAAAAATTTTATTTTTTACCAAATCATCATGGTAAGTCAAAATCAAATTTGAAACCGAACTCTTTAAGGTTAGTCCAAGATTTTGCCCGGCTGATGTAAAAGTTAAACCAAGAAAGATACAAATTTATATTTATAATGAGTAAATAACACTTGCGCCCTATACATGCATTGCACACAAGCAATGTCTTTTCACTTTTTCCTTTTTCTAAACAAAATTGAGGAAATAATTGAAGATGATGGCAAAGTTTTATCAAGGTAGGTGATAATGGAAATCGACGTAGACACCTGATTGTGAAATTTACTTTTGAAATATTAATTCCTGCCTTGGTGGAGCTTTTGTTTTTAGCGAAACCAAAAATCTTATGACAATGTTCGGAAAATTTCAAGCTCAAACAGTCAAACCTATATGTGCCCTATGGATTTGGGTATCCGTTAAACGTACCAAAATAAATTAACTAGAGAAGTTGAGAGAACTATTCATGGCGAGGTACGCACTTTCTAAACCTGTAAACTACAAATATATGTAGTTGATGTAATTGTCAACTTGTGGCTACTCTAATAAACCTGTGAAAACAGGGGAGATTAGCTAGTATATACTCCGTACATTCCAAAATCTATTATTGGTAATAACTGAAAAAAAATATATATATATATAGTTTTGCGTCTTTTGTTAATGGGTTTTGCTAACCACAGCATTTGGGGTTATGTTTAAACATTTCTACATTTTCTTAATTAAAACATATTCCATAATTATACACATTTATTTATTTTAAACATGAAATGTCATGTTAAATATAGAATGTTTGGTGTTCATTGATTTTTAATTTTTTTAATTTTAGAATGTTTAAACCCAACTCCAAGGGTGGTTGTTAGCAAAACCATTAATTTAATTGTGGATACNCAGAGATACCAACCGCGAGCCTCTCCTTAGGGGATAACCCCACTCCTATTCCCGAATCGCCTGATATCATTAGAGTTTGTGGTTCCCAAGTGAGGACTTCCCGGTCGGTCACCCAAACCGGTACTACTTTCACTTGGGCTTGCTTAACTACTTAAGCCTTTACCACTAGACCACAAGCCCCATGATATATAGGGAATGGGAATTGATTTGCACACTTTTGTTTTTGATTGAGACACTCTAAAGAATGCATCAGACAGTTGTACTATATTTACAGTATGCTTTAATTACTTGTACTATGAGTGTGCCAATAAAAAAGAAGAGTATGCAAATCACCTTGTGTGTTTAAAAGTGATGTGATTCAAGTTTCAATCAGCTTGAATATGACTAGTATGATGTGGTTGTATGTGGTTAAGGAATCTTTGGCTAAGTGGTGCAATTGTTTATGTCTACCAAGATGTGATAGGATACCAACAATTCATAAATCATATGTCACACAAAAGATTTTGGGAAAAGATTCTCAAAGTTAAGTGGTCATGTATATGACTCGTGTTCATGAATAACAGTAATGATCAAAAAAAGTTAATTAGGAGAAAAGGATTCTATGAGTTTGGTGGTTAAATGACTTGGATTCTATGAGTTTAGAGTTTAAGGGTGCGGTTGGTATGCTGTCATGAATGACAATGGGTATGAGTTTGATAATAGTGGTGGGTCCCTCACCTATGAAAGATCAATACCTATCTCTCTTGATGTATATGGAGTATGAATTATATTTATCATTCATTACCATATTGGTGGTCCATCTCATCTTAAACAAACACCTTTAATCACTTTCATAGTAATAGTATAATTCCCATAGTGGGATACCAAACGCACCCTTAAATTGTTTAAAATGTGGCAAGCTTTAGACTCATTTTTTTTTTCCAATAATTAAATGGCTTTTAGCAAGAGGCTCTTATTTAGCCTTTTAAAAGGGAGAAATATGCTTGTGTTGTCTTATAAAGAATAAGGGTTTTGAGCCCACTCACATACTAAGTGGCAAGGAAACAACCCCTTATAGGAAAGGGTATGGTGGTATGTCGTTGTGCATGTTGTTTTGCCAAATCAAGATCACCTCAGCATTTTACATTTCGCATTAACACACCAAAAGTATCCTCTCTATAGTGGATCAAGCCGTTTGGGTGCTGTTTTGCAGTTTTAGGCCCCACCATTTTTTTCTTCATTTTTTTAAACAAACTAAACTTTCTTTCATTTAAATTTCTCATATTACAATACGAAAATTAAAATACATTACACGAAAATAAATATGCATCAAGGTTTTACATTTCTTTGAAATAGTTAATGAATTATTGGTTCTCAACTATGCTTCGAAACAATTGGTTCCTAGCCAACATCATATTATTTGTGTTTCGCATGTCTGCGCCCGTCATCCTTGCAAGAGTGTGCAGACCGTAGCCGATAAGAGGATGATCTGGCAGTGGCTACGAATTCAATCTGCAAAGCAACGCATCAAGTTCAACATTTGCTCTGCCAATGCGGCCTCAACATCAAATTCTTCTCGTAGTTGCATCAGGATAGTTAGTCTCACATCATTTGGTTCAGTAGCCATAATTTTTGAGATGGTTGTGGGGAGAGTTTAAAAAGAAGTTATGTGAAAAAAATAATGAGGGTAAGGGATATTTATAAGGGGAAAAGTATTTGTTGGGATAATAATATTTATCTATTCCATAGATGTATACGTACGAATTCAAACAAACTAATTTTTCGTTTATTTAAATAAAATACAAATTACAATACGAAATTTAAAAAACAATACGAAGACTAAAACACAGTCTTCCTATTTGTTTCCTTTATGCATCCAACGAACTTTAGCAATCATGTTATCTTGTATTTTGCTCGCCAATTTATACAAATTATTATGAATCTCTTAATCTTTTCCAAGATTCTTCTTCTAGAAAAGCCTCAATCGAAGCTAGTTTTTCTTGCGGAATGTCTTCGCATTTCGCGTATGCTTTCCTTGATCATCTTTAGCAGCATGTGCGTTGTTAAACTGCTCAGTTAAGTCGGTAATCGCTTCCTTACGAATGGTATCCCCATCAATTAGTTTCTGAACACCAGCTTTAATTTCATCAAGGCATGTGGAAGTCAACAAGACATGATTTTTGGTTGAGAGAATTAAGATTGTTGTGTGAAAAATGGTTAAATATGGGTAGTATTTATAAAGGTCGGATAAAAAAACATTCGAAAAAGTAGCTGTTTGAAGGCCAACCGGTCAAAATAAATCGAATGAAGTGTGTAGTTGACGAATGTGAGCTCACTCACATTTGAAACGACGCAAGTGACCTTCGGTGTGGTAATGTGCATTTGGCCGCACCATTTGCACTTCCACGTAGGGATGGTGAGGCAGCCAAGCCACCACACTCTTCCCTCTTAGTTTTATAGATCAAGAAGTGATGCATATCACAGAAAGTATGTATGCAATGTTATATTTATCTGTTTTTATATCTTAAATTGTTGAATACTCATAGAGTTGTCTATTTGGAAATGTATCCAACCTCGACTTTATATTGTTATTGATTATCTCTTAGTTCAAATAAAAATGATATGGAACATACTCAAATAAAAGGTGTCATGAGAGTCATAATCATTTGTACTTTAACCCCCTTAACTCTTAAGGTGGGTTATTAATCAACCTTTTGAATAAGATATTTTTAGTGTTCAAATCCAAATAATTATAAGAAAATTATGACACCCGACAAAGATCAAAAGGCTTTGTACAATATATAGACCAATTTTTGTAGGATTTCAAATTTGGTCTTTAATCCGCGCAAGAACTTATGAGAGCGTCGTGGAGGCACATTGCACAAATAAATATCATTCCTTTCTCAATTCGCGGAATCTATGTAATACTTGAAATCCTCGTCTGTTTTTCGAGGATCAAATAAAAGAAAGAGAAAATTATTTTTCATCAAAATATGGTGACGACGGAGGTTTTTATTGGGCTACGTGGCTTTGCGGAGTCCTCACGGGCTTTTACACGGGCTTAAAGTTCAAATTCAAAATCTTCCCAAAACTTATCTAAATATCTAATGGTTTCATGAGTTTCATCAAGTGATTAACATTACCTATATATACTAAAGCGCATTGCGCCGACAAAATTACCTATATATACTAAAGCGCATTGCGCCGACAAAACAATTTGAATAAAATATAGCTTTTTTGTTTGGACTTATTTGGCCCGTTCGTTCAGCCCAAGACCGTGTGTTGTTCGGCCCAAGAAATTGACTCACGTTAAGATTATCTGTTATTAGGGGTTATAGGCTTAAAAGGGGATAAAATGTTAAAGTCGTTTTAACTGGCCATGCCACGTGCGTTTCCTGTGTGTGCAATGAAAACGAATTACTATTAATAAACAAATATAAACATATTACTCCTACTATTAATAGAAAAAAAAAATATAGAACTTACAAAACACACCCTGAATTTCTTAATATTTACGACTTTTTTACGTAACAAACTTTATTTGCCAAATATCTAACAGATATCTAGCTGTTTCTTGAATAAAAAAAATACTGGAAAAAAGGCCTCTCGATAACGAACAAAACAAGCCCAATATTGATATGCTTTTGACGTATGTACGGTTTTATAAAAAATGCCGAAGTTTAATATATAACTTTTAAATAAAATAACTTTCAAAATGCACCCTTAACCTATCAAATAACTTTAAAAATTATCCTAATCTTTTTTGAAAACTATAGGGGCCAAAGACGTACATCTCTATGAAGAGTTATACCGCTAGAACCGCCTTCGTATTATAAACAAAACAAATTGAATATGAATAGACGTACGCTTTTATAAAAATAAGTTAAAATTAGCAATAAATTAGCCCCGCCGTAACACATGGTGCCCAACACAACATTCATTCCAGAAAGGACGTCGTACGACAACTACAAATATAGCTTGACACAACATTTATTCCAAATAAATACAACATGCGTCGGTGAAAACTATACCACGATCTCACAACGAGAAGCTCCGCCGCAACGCGGCGGGTGCCGGTTTCCTTGTTGTAAACCAACAAATGTCTCGACTCTCGATTTCCTTTATTATTATTTAGTGAGGTCTTTAGGCCTTTTGGAGTTTTGGGTACCGGATCCAAAAATATCCAGTAAGTGGTCATTTTCTATTGGGCTTAGGCTTTGTAGACAAACACTCATTAATTTTTGCAAATTATGGGCTTTCTGCTGAGTTTTAGCCCAACGTTTTGTCCCCTCTTTTATTTACTTACCAACAATGCTATATTCCCGTTTGTACAAAAGGTCGTAAGAGTCCCTCTGACAGAATGAATGTTTGGATATCTCGCCAGTTTAACTCGAATTTTAGACTTACGCCAGACGCTAATATTATTTAGGGCAGTCATTACACATTAATCCAGCTTGCATGTAGCACATAATATGGCATGAATGAAGTTAGAAGTGTCGAAAAAAAGATTGATATTACCCCATATCAGTGAAACTAGTTACTCGAAATATACGTTTATTTCTATTTCTATTTCTCCTTTCCTTTTTTTTTTTTTTTTTTTTTCTAAAATTCACATGACCTAAACCGAAAAATCTTTAACCAGTAAAAAATATGCTTACTTTCTAAACAATTGGAAACGGTGAGTATCTACTACTATACACGGCAAAATTAGTCAATGTCAAGCCGAGTGTGTTTGAGGTACGGTTAAGGTTGCTCATGGAAGTAACCATATGGGTGAGGTAATCGAGTAACCCACCATGCCTTGTTTTCTACAATCTCTTTTGTATCTTAAAATTCAGTAATTCTGTAAGGTATGTAGATCAGAACCAAGTACTAAAGAACATGAGTACTGCTTTTAAACGTTCTGATTGTTATCACATGATGTTATTTGTTTGATCACATTGTTACTAAATTCCAACAGTTGTATCTTACTCCTTAATGGCTCATTTGTCTTCTCCTCATGTTGGGGAACATCGAACAAAAAAGGATAAATAGATGGAGCCAATAAATCAAACAAAACCCCAAAAATCACATTGACATTTTCCTTCATATAAAACTGTATTGTATCTATCACATTAGACCAATTAAATTGCTCCAAAAGCTTTTACTCTTATTTGCCCCTCTTAACCCCACCCTACCTATGAAGCCTACTACCTAGACCTTTATACCCTTGTGGGGATTTTTTTAACTATATATTGTACAGTAAGTTTTTATTTAGTATTGTCATTTTCAGTTCATCTGCCCACACCTATAGGGGCCCTTTGTGCTTTACCAGTTGTACCTTTGAACTACTATTTGAGTATTTTGTATATTTGTATGTATAAATTTGGCTCACTATAAAGCTGTGATTTTGAACATTCCAAAGATACCTCTTCATATAAGGACCACCAATTCAGCCCTTCAGATCAATATTTTCGCAAGTTCCCTCCTAACAAATAATTGACCAAACCAAGCATCACCGTATCTTCAAACAATCATCAGTATTAGTATTAGCATTAGATCAAATTACGATGTAATCAAGTTGATTAACATCATATTGTTCTTTCCTAACAACCCAAGTTTAAATCATGCGATATAACATGCAAACTATTCATTTCTATACCCGTAACACTTTCATTACTTCAATAGAAACTTTTATTTAAATCACTTTCAATTATGTTCAGTTATCACAGTTATGGCTATGTTTGGCAAAAGTAGCAGTGAGCTGTGAGCAGTAGCCAAAAAAGCTCACAGCTTCATAAAGAAGCATCGAGAAAATGAGCTTTCCTAAAAAATAGCAAAGCCCACAGCTCTCATGCCAAACGAACACTAAAAACCAAAAAGCTCATTGTTCACCGCTCATTGCCCAAAAAAGCTCCAAAAAGCTTTGTGCCAAACATAGCCTATATCAACTTGAAATATTTTGGCAAACTTTTTTTTTAGAACGGCGGATTATATAAAAGGAAAAACTAGCAAGAAGCTAGGAAAAACATTACAAAGAAATAAGAGAAGGGTTTTCAAACCAATCTACCCGACTAAAACTAGCCTTGCATCTATATCTACACCAATAAAAAGAGCGATTAACAACTTCATCAAACATAATCGCTTTGGAGGGAAGATTTGAACCGAAAAGGCTTTTATTCCGAAAAGTCCACATTAGCCACCACATGGTATATAAAACGCCTTCCAAGATAGCTCTACGATCCGAAGTTAACTTAATAGATGTGAGGTTCTTTGTATATGCGGGAATAATGACGTCAATATAGTGTTGGGGAAAGTTGCGGGAAACTCAAACTGTTACATAGGTTTTATATGTTTCCAGGATCTTAATGATCAAACAAAACATCATGTATAATCATCATTAAAAAAGCAATAAAAAGGAAACAAGGAAGATGGGTTGAACCCTTCTATAATCTGATATAAATAAACCGAAAGGGTTACATTATGATTGCAGAATCTCGTCCTATATATACATGTTGAAACGTTGCTTCACAAGAGACACAACGTTTCAAAACCTACTGCATCGTTTGATGCCTAACCGACAGAACCCTAAAATCTAAATAATCGTTTATACCCTAACAAACTAAACGACCCATTTGACCCAGCCCATATCCAAAGTCTCTGGATGATAAACTTATAATCTAAAATACATAATACATACATATACTATTCTAATTTACAATTTCTAACCAAACTATAACTTTAACTATGTTTTGTCATTATAATTCCAACATATTCCCCCTAATGACAAAACATATAGTTCCTTGCTTCTCCTTGTTCAATCTTTCTTGTTCCTGATCTCTTCTTGCTCATGCCTTCTTCAAACTTGATTTCTTCAATTTTTAACTTGTCCTTCACGAACTTTGTTTCTCACAAACTTGGCTTCACACCGTCTTCATTCTTCTCTTGAGACTGTTGTCTCTTCTTGGTTAAACACTGTCTCGGTGTTGTAACCGTTTCTAAATCATTCTTCTTCAATTGGCATGGCTTGCTTCATGGATTTTGTTGGTTTGTTACAAAGGTTTTAACATCTTCTGATCATCATCATACTATCATCACACCATCAAGGCCTTGTCCCCATCATACTCATACATCTTCATCTTTGGCATCATCGCCTTTGTCAACCATCATGGTTGTAGGGTTCTTCACGAACCGGGGATTCAAGGTTGGTTTTCTTCTCGATCTCTTATGAACACAAACTGTGTTCTTTCTTTCTTTGTAAAAAACCGCAACCATGTTTTCTTCTTTCTTGTGTTCTTCTCTCTTGAATCTGCTTTTTTCTTTTTTTCTTCTTCGATTTAGCATCCATGGCAGATTTTCTTGAATGATGATTGAATGATATTTGGTGTTGTTTGATCCCTTGCTCTGATGCCACTGTTACACAGGTTTTATATGTTTCCAGGATCTTAATGATCAAACAAAACATCATGTATAATCATCATTAAAAGAAGCAATAAAAAGGAAACAAGGAAGATGGGTTGAACCCTTCTATAATCTGATATAAATAAATTGAAAAGGGTTACATTATGATTGCAGAATCTCGTCCTATATACAAGTTGAAACGTTGATTCACAAGAGACACAACGTTTCAAAACCTACTGCATCGTTTGATGCCTAACCGACACAACCCTAAAATCTAAATAACCGTTTATATCCTAACAAACTAAACGACCCATTTGACCCAGCCCATATCCAAAGTCTCTGGATGATAAACTTCTAATCTAAAATACATAATACATACATATACTATTCTAATTTACAATTTCTAACCAAACTATAACTTTAACTATGTTTTGTCATTATAATTCCAACAAGAACAACAAAAACTAAACCCCGAACCTGTATTCCTACATGAGCTGCAAAGGAAAGAACCATATGTGTATGTCGGGGACGCGGATAAGGTTAGAGGGTGTTCAGGGTGTTACGGATGGATCAAAGCTCGTGTTGCACCAAAGCATTGGTCGTGAAGGAAGAATTTGCAAGGGCGACACGAGTAGACCGGGGTCCCGGTGCAAAGAAATTTGCAGCCTGTACACACGAGTGCTGCATCTTCCAAGCTTTTGTAAAAAGAAAGCTTGTGTGGGTGGCTAAAATGCTCGGAATAACTGAGTATTTGTTATGTTGATATGTTCTAATCACAAGATATCTATAAATAACACTAAAAGTCAACTAAAATATGAGGCAAACAAACTTTTTTAAAAAGTCGTTTATGACTTTTTCTTAAGGTGAATATATAACTAACAATTCATTATTATTTTTTTTTTGATCTTAAATAACTCCAAATCTTATTTCATCAAAATAGAATTTACATAGTGGTTGAAGGCAAACGAGCAACAAGCTGCGCCGCTAGCCCTTTTTGGATTGCAAAGCTAACTCTTTTGAAAACTACATCCGTGAATCTATGTGTCATAACATTACTGTTCATTATTATAGTTTATACAATATTAAGTGAACACAAAATTTAACTGCCACTTGAGGCAATATGCAATTCTATGAGGCTGTAAAATGAGAATGCTAATGATAGTGATATGCTGACTCGAACAATGAACAACATAAGAAATATCTTGCCTCGTAACTGATAAATATATGAGTTTACCAACCAGTTTTGATAGAGGTGAGCAGAATCTGCACCGCAATCTGCAAAACCGCAAAAACCAAACCACAAAAACCGTACCACGGCAAAAACCGGTGGATTGGTTTTAATAAAATATAAAAACCGCAAAATGCGGTGCATTTACGGTTTTACCCGTAAAAGCGAACCACAAAACCCACACCGCACCGCCCATTGATTATTTAAAACCAAAAAATGGCACATTGATTATTATATGTGTGTTATAAGGCTTCTAGTGCATATTATCATTAATATCCTTATAAGTCATAAGTGATGTATGTGTTTACGTTAAAACCGGTGGATTGGTTTTAATAAAATATAAAAATCGCAAAATGCGGTGCATTTACGGTTTTACCCGTAAAAGCGAACCACAAAACCCACACCGCACCGCACATTGATTATTTAAAACCGAAAAATGGCACATTGATTATTATATGTGTGTTATAAGGCTTCTAGTGCATATTATCATTAATATCCTTATAAGTCATAAGTGATGTATGTGTTTACGTTAAATATATGCATTGTTATAACCGAAAAAACCCAACATTGTAACCAAAAACCGCAAAAACCAACATTATTTTTATAAGTCATAAGTAATGGTGCGGTGCGGTTAAAACACGCAAAAACCACAAAAAACCCGCAAAACCGAAACCGCAAAATGTGGTGCGGTTCGGTTTCTATTTTTATATGGTTGCGGTTCGGTTTTTGTCAATACCCGCACCAAACTGCACCGTGCTCAATAATAGTTTTTGATACTCTGTCAAATTATTTAACCTTTTGTCTTTTTCGATTTCAACATGACTCAAAACAACATTCTGCTGCATAGGAGTTGCAGAAGGTTTGCAGGCAATAATCAATATTCACAAAGCAACTCAAGACACTATTTTCTTTGTGACAAACACAATCCTTTTTTATTTTCGAAAGTTTCAATTCCTAGAAAATATTTTAGACTACTAAGATCTTTTTGAAACTTCGAAGACAAAAACCTTTTAAATTTCTCAATCTCATCATCAATGTTACCGGTAAAACTAATGTAATAAATAATGATCTCAAACCAAAACACACAATTTGCATTCAACCAATTTCCCCACGTGCTTTTTATTACTTATAGAATCAGCCAATCAGGTGTATTATATGATACGACCCGGTTAGGGGTTGTATCGGGATAAGGCACCACTTCAAGCGTGTGCTGGCTCCTTAAGAAAATAGGGAGAAAGAACTAGAGATTTATTTATCTTTAACTTTGATTGAATGATTATAATAAATGCTTACAAGAGTATTTATAAGACAAAGTAAACCCTAAGACCTAAATAAGCCATGGGCTCGGCCCAGGCGTATCATTCCCCACTCCTTCAAAACCACCTTGCCCTCAAGGTGTTGTCTTAAAACATTCTTAATCGACTTTCCTAAATAAACATGAAAACAATCCTAAACAAAGACACGTAAATAAAGATATATTATATGACATAATTTTTATGCCATACGGTTCGACTTCTTGAGTCGTTTGGGGAGTCCGTCCTCCTGCAATATTAGTGTAATCCGGGATCCCATAATCTTCTTTGAATTGCAGCCTTCGTCTTTTTCTTCTTTCGTATTCCTTTGCCTTGGACATAACACAATACCATTCTTCCGTCTTCCGCTACCCATGCCATAACATTATATCCTCAAAAGAATGCAACACGTACAATACAAAAGAATGGCAATCGTCCTCAAGAATGATACGATTGTAAATATAAAATCACACTTACACAAAACCTCACTACAAACACTTAAGAATACCAGAAACTGATCAAGATGATCAACTGAGAGAGCTATATGAAAACCAAAAGAGAGTATAACCAACTGTGTGAAAATAAGAATGAGTGAATAATGCCCTAGATCTGGATATATGAGATGTATTTATACACCATATTGCCATCTATGTCCGTGCACAATAAGATATAACAAACACAACACAAAAACTTTGTAAAGTATAGAACTTTACAATATTAGTCGTTAGTTTAAAATGAGTATGAGTTTGCCAAATAACACATATTTCCAACACTTTGGTTGTAAATGAATTTTAAGACCCCAAATATATTACGAGCTATATATTTTGAGGCCTTTAAAAATTTGGTAACACATATCGCACACACTCTGCGGCTATGTTTCTCCGAATTTGCGGTTACACACTTAACATGTGTACCATAATTGCATGGCTTACATTCATACATACAGTTGCTTTGTACTATTGTACATCTACAAACATCGCATTCATAATCCGTGTATGGATTTACATGAAGCAATGCTAGTACATGTTTATGATCTTCACGTTTGACTGTTTCGGGCAAGTTAACACACTCTACATGTGCATCGTACTTACATTGGCAATGGTATACTCCAGTGTTCTCGTCACAATTAGTACCACACACGTCACATGAACATGAACGATCTGCACCATAAGGTGACTTGGAGAGATAATGCAATGCGTGAGCTGGGTGTGATTTGAGTTTAATCCCATTTGGAAAAGGAATGGCACAATGAACATGAAGATCAAACCCACATTCGGCGCAAGAAAAACAAAAACCCGTGCCAGTTTTTTGGCACAAGTCACATTGAAAGGAACCAGAGGCATGGGTTGCAACAGGGAATAATGAGATAGGGTGATCGGGGTGTAACGGATGGGCTAATGAACGTGATGCATTGAAGCATTGTTCGTGAAGGAAGTACTTGCATGCGCGGCATGAGTAGACCGGGGTACCGGTACAAGGGAAGTTGCATCCGGTACAGTTGAGTTGTGCACCTTCTAAGCTTTTGTGGAACTTAAGATCGTGTGGGTGGCTAAAGTGTTTAAAGCCTTCCATATTCGTTAAGTTAATATGTTCGATTTGCAATAAGCAAGCTATAAATAAGACTAAAAATCAACAAAAATCTAAATCAAGAAAGATTCGGTGCCAACTCAACGTAGACTTTGTGATGTGTAAACCCTTCACCGGTCTTGCCCTGTGTCAAATGGACATATAATAAGTTTGATTTGTGATTATTGGTATAAAAATATGTTTGTTTTTTGAAACATTTGTATAGTTTATTCCTTTCAGACACAGAATGCAATAAAAAATTTTTTTTTTCCTTAGCGTACTGAAAGAGTGAAAGTTATATATTAATAGTTGTTACTATATTTGCTTCTTCATATTATAGGGCAAAATGCACAAGTTTTTAGTCGAATGATGATTTTTTTTTTTTTAATTATTATTATTTTTTTTGAACGACTGAAATGTATTAAAAAAGCTGCTAGTAAGGCACTAGAAGCTTAAGAAAACAAGTACATATACTAGAAATCAACAAAGTTACACAAAATAGAAATAACTCGAGAACTTTAGTTGCGAGGACCACAAAGAGGATGAAAAAACTCTTGCTGCTTCATAATGATCTGAACTCCTTGAGAAGACTGAAATGGCCAACAAAATGAGACGATAATCACTAGCTTGATCCCAAACTCAAAACCATCGAAGGACATTTAAGCCAATCAACCCAACTAAAAGCCATACGGCCTCTATGATGAATCCAAGAGAAGGTGGAAGAACGAATATTATCATAAATGTCATTTCTCCTAATCGGATGATGCAAAAAATGATACTATTACGATACCTCCAAAGCCACCAAAAAGAGGAGGCAAAGATAACGGATAAACGACGAGACTTCTCTTTGGGCGCTTGCCAAGAACCGAACCAATTCTTCAAATACTCATACGAATTAAAAGAAGGAAACGAGATGTCACACCAGGTACGAACAAGATTCCAAAGATCCTTAGCAATAACACAATCGAAGAAAATGTGATTTAAGGATTCCACATTACCATTACAAGAAGCGCACGAGATCGTCGATATATCAATACCACGAGACGAAAGATTAAATCTGTGAGGAAGACGGTCAAGCATAAGTCGCCGCATGAAAATATTTACCTTACGTGGAAGACTTTTATCCCACTGAGTCGGATAATCTAATGAGGGCAAAAGATGCGAGTCAATGTGATTCTGAGTAATGCTAACAGAAAAAACACCATCGTTAGCTAGAGTCCATACGCTAGCATCTGAGTCAGAAGATAACTCAATATGAGCGATCTCGTTGATAAGGTCATTGAGATATGCGGAATTGCGAGCCCCCAAACTAGGACGAGACCGGTTCCAAGTCCAATGGTTATTTATGAAGCGATCAGATATGAGACAGCCTTTGTTTAATTCAAGACAGAAAAGTCTATTATAACGAAGATATAAAGGAGTATTACCAGTCCATAGGTTTTTCCAGAATCTGATTGAGTTACCACAGCTAACTCGAAACCGAATTGAGTCACTAGGAAGAATATCATTCGAGTGAAGATAATTAGAAGATCCCACAATCTTAGACCAAATACCATTCGATGTGCTGTCATTGAGACCAAAACCGCCTTCTTGACCATGAAACGCTTTAACAACTTTAACCCAAAGAGCTTTATGGTTAGTATTCAGTCTCCATCGTCATTTTTGAAGAAGGGCTAAATTAAAAGATTTCATACTCCCGATGCCGAGACTTCCTTTGTCAAGAGAGGTTAAGATGATTGGCCATTTAACCAAAGCAAGTTTTCGGGTATCATGAGAGCCTCCCCAAAAGAAATAAGCCCGTTTTTTTTCCAACAATTTTAAAACAGAATCCGGGACTCTGAAGATTGAGAAGAAGTAAATCCCAAGACTTCCAAGAACGGATTTGATTAAAGTAAGACGTCCTCCAATAGAAAGAAGATTGGCTTTCCAATTGGACATACGAGCATCAAATCGATCAAGAATAATCTTCCAATTGCTCGAAAGATTCATGTTAGCACCAATAGGGCAATAGGTAAACAAAGGTAAATAAAAGGAAAGGAGCCTGGGGTACATCCAGTATTATTAGCCATAATATTCACCTCAGTATCAGGAACACCTACACCATAAACATTGGATTTTTGGATGTTAATTTTGAGACCCGAAGCAAGATAGAAAACCTGAAAAACACGAATAATATTATCCATATCAAGAGAGCTCCATTCCGTAGTAATAACGACGTCGTCAGCATAAAAAATATGGGATAAGGTAATATTCGTGGAACCGATGAATTAAGTTTACTTGTAGCCTTGTAGGTCTATTTTGTTGACATATTTGTCATGGTCTCTTTCAAAATATATGTTAATTTCTTTTAACAAATACAACATTTTCAAGTTCAAAGGACCGGAATAAAGTTATCGCGATGGTGGTTTACATAATTTACCTTGTCGAGACATGCATTGGCTTATCAAGAATGTTGAAACATGTATGCGGATTGTTTGTAGTCATCAGTGTTCTTTTATTATTATTATTATTGTTGTTGTTGTTGTTGTTATTATTATTATTATTATTATTATTATTATTATTATTATTATTATTATTATTATTATTATTATTATTTTCTTTTTTTTACTTATTTTATTCTTATCAAACGATATAAGAGATATCTTATCACTAATCAAAATATCAAATGCATATTAAACATTTCTCAAGCCACACATTACATGTCTTTAAAAACACTACAAGAAACAGGAGAACAGGCGACGAAACTATTCCCGGCGACATATGTCGACGGGATAATATAGAAAACGACAAAAAACACGCTTGACCGAGCAAGTCTCCGTTGAATTTTTGGGGCCCACATGATCCCGTCGACATGTCGACGGGAGTATAATCACAAAAATTTACCTCCTCAATAATTGACGAAAATTGGGCGCGAAAATTTCCCGCTCATATATTCCCGTCGACATTTCGACGGGACCTTATTAATAACGAAAAAACAACGTGATTAGCGTGTAATTAGCAATAATTATTTTTGTTTTTTACGTTCCCGTCGACATGTCGACGGGACAATAAATATAATTAATAAATGCCTTTATTTTAGAAGCGAAGTATAAGGCGGGAATTTTCCCGCATTGTTATTCCCGTCGACATGTCGACGGGATTTATCTTCCACAAATTCAGCCTACATATATCCTCACAAAATCATTCCCGTAAATATTTCCACCTAGTTAGGTAAACCAAGGTAAATAAAAGGAAAGGAGCCTGGGGTACATCCAGTATTATTAGCCATAATATTCACCTCAGTATCAGGAACACCTACACCATAAACATTAGATTTTTGGATGTTAATTTTGAGACCCGAAGCAAGATAGAAAACCTGAAGAACACGAATAATATTATCCATATCAAGAGGGCTCCATTCCGTAGTAATAACGACGTCGTCAACATAAAAAATATGGGATAAGGTAATATTCGTGGAACCGATGAATTAAGTTTACTTGTAGCCTTGTAGGTCTATTTTGTTGACATATTTGTCATGGTCTCTTTCAAAATATATGTTAATTTCTTTTAACAAATACAACATTTTCAAGTTCGTAAAGGACTGGAATAAAGTTATCGCGATGGTGGTTTACATAATTTACCTTGTCGAGACATGCATTGGCTTATCAAGAATGTTGAAACATGTATGCGGATTGTTTTTAGTCATCAGTGTTCTTTTATTATTGTTGTTGTTGTTGTTGTTGTTGTTGTTATTATTATTATTATTATTATTTCCTTTTTTTTACTTATTTTATTCTTATCAAACGATATAAGAGATATCTTATCACTAATCAAAATATCAAATGCATATTAAACGTTTCTCAAGCCAGACATTACATGTCTTTAAAAAAACGAATTAATATTTCAATTTCAAGCATTACGTTTCTTAAATAAATTTTCAGTTAATACAAACTAGACAAATACACGCACCTACCGACGGTGTATAATGACAAGTAATTATACGCGAACTTCTGATACTGGTGTGACCATTATGCATTACCTTGAGGGTTTAATTTGTATTCACTATGAGAAAAATGTCTATGAGTTATAAACGACAAATGATAAAAATTTGAGAATTAAAAAATATTGAAACTATAAATTTAGTAGTGGATGTTGTTACCATTTTTAATTAATGATATATTAGTAATTAAATTTTACTCCTTTTTTATGTTTTAAGAAAATAGAATTTCCTTTTATATATATAACTATAAGATTACCTGTGCATAGCGGCGATGCATGGTTTATTGTAGAGTTAATTTGTGTGTATAAGTTTTTTTTTTTTTTTTTTTTTTTTTTTTTTTTTAGTGAAAAAGTTAGTGGTTTTATTTGTAATTAAGTATTTATGATTTAGTAGATTGTGTTGCTTTATATAAGTAGAAGTATTTTAGTAACAATACAAATCGATTCCAACCAAATACAATCTTGTGTAATATTTAGAATTGAAGATCAAACTAAAAGAAAACAAATTAAACTTCAATTAATACAAAGATAAGCAAACGTGAAGAAAATTTGTAGACATGAAAATCAATATGATTTAGTGGTGGTAACGGAGGTGGTTGGGGGTGGATTGGAATGGAAATGATGATAGAGTTATGTTGGTAGGTGTGGAAGAGGAAAAAAGACTGATATAAGAAGAGAAGAAACATCGTGATGTAAAGAACCTCAGTTTTAAGTTTTAACACCCTTTAACATATAGCATGTTCTTTTGCATTAAGCAAAAAAGAAATTAAAAAATTTGCCCACCTAGAATATTAAGAAAAAAATAAAAACCCTAATTAGTAATTAGTCAGCATGATATATCAAGTATATACTTTATTTGCTTTCTTAATTGGACCAAGTCCTATTACGAATTATTCTATAATCAATATCAAATCTTAAAGAAATATTGTCACGTACTCACGTTACATGCAGTTGCGTTGTATTTAATTGTTAATAATTTCAGTTAGTAATATAATATAAATTTTTATCTGGAAAATATAGTACGTGAAATAATAATAAGAACTTTTTGCATTATTTTCTTGAATTAAAACATTCACTATATTGACCATAGTATTTGAAGTCATGCTTTATACTATACTAGTTATATTTTACGTACCAGCAAGTGGTTTTAACATTATTACTCTTGATTTATTACTGTTGGTCTTGAGAGCTGAGTTTGGACAAAGATGACCACTCTTGTTTAATGATCCCCAAAAACCCATGACCTGAGAATGGAAGCTCGATGATAGTGGAATACGCATGGCCCTATGGTCTATGGAACCCAAGTTCTGAATATTGCCCGGAACTACCCTACGACAAAGAAGATGTGGAATCATTTGCAGTTGTCCTACTCAGCAAATGAATCCTTGTCCCATAGTTACTAGGTGTTTGGGTCTTACTTCAGATGCGAGCAAGGTGACTCGGATTTGACTGAGTACTACACCCGGTTATCAAAGTTAGCCGAAGAACATCAAGTTTTTCTTTGTCATTACTGATGTCAAATTTCAGGAGGAGCGTTTGTCTATAATGGATGTGATGAAGTGGAAGAGGATGCTAACGATACTGCGAGATTTATGGCATCAACAAGTTCAAAGGAGGGGTGAAACCGGGATGAAGATACGAGCGTTGGAAAGAAAGATTACTATGATGATAAACCTTACGATGATGATGAGTGCGAAGTTTTAACGAAAGAACAATTAGCTTTCTATAACGCTTATGATATTAAGGTTAACGGTCATACTAGGCGTAAGTAGTATATATATTTAGTAGTTTTTCAAAAGATAGGTATGTCTTTCTTATATTTTTTTTTGTTTGGCGCACAAATGTTGCCTTTGTATTTCCCCTATGAACTGAGCTGAGATGTGAGATTCACTCATATCTCATGTACTTAATTGTTTTTTGAAGTAATAAATTTACCGGGTGTAACAACTTTTTACAAAAAAAGAAATAATAATAAATGCCCCCCCCCCCCGGCCCCCCCTTTAGATTGGTCTCCCATGGGAAAAATGGGAAACTTGGTTGTTTACTCGACTAAGTGTGTGGCACAAAAAACCGCCTCCAAAGACTCAATTTTTTGATCGTTGGCTACATTTAATAAAAGTAAAATAAAATATTTAAATAAACGTACTCTATAAATACCTTAATGTTTTTCTATTTTTTACACACTTTCAACCCAATCTTTATACACTCTAATCTTCTTAACTCAAACAAATGAAATCCAATCAAATTTTTTTACATCCTCGGATGAAGAAGAAGAAGTTAATAGTATCGATTTAAAGTTTTTAAAAGAGGTCATTTTAATGTTTTATTGTAGTGTGTTTTATTAAAGAAAAACAAATTAACACAAATTTTATCGTTGTGTTTTATTTTATTTGAATTATTAGTATAATATTTTTTAGTTATTAATGAAATTACATTTTAATATTTAAAAAATGAAAATGAAAAGAAAAATGATGGTCGTGGTCATCATTACGGTAACTTTGTCATGTAGAAAATTTTAGAAAAGAAAGCTGAGTTGGCGTTAATGTGACAATGATAACATGATCATTTGCGGTTATCATTACACTCAGCCTTACACTGTTATTGATTAGAGGTGGATGATAGTGTTATTAAAAGTTTCATAAAACTTTAAATTTCTAGTAGCTAGACTAACTTTGTAGCCTACGACCACAATCTAATTTGTGCTCCAAAAATTATCAATAGTCAACGTAAACATATGGTCAATTTTTCTTAGCCAACAAGTTATCACCTAAATAAAGAAAAAGAAAGCGCACAATCGAACCATATGCAACAAAAAGGTTTTATCTTTCTATTATTGATCAAATCAAAATGCTTAACATATAAAGATATGTTTTTATTTAAACGTACATCATGCCAAACTTAAAAGTAGTGAACTTGGGCTATGAGTCCTGCGTTAATTTTGTTTAATGTTGTCTAGTAGTTTTAGTGAATGATATTTGATGCTTTAACAATCACTTTAATTTGGATAATAAGTTTTATATCAACCATAGTATATATTATTTATTTACAGCTTATTTTGGCATAATTTGAGGTACTCGTACACCATCGTCATGTAACATAATATTTAGACATTTTGAACAAGATGGTGGACCCATTACACTTGCATCCACGTCATTTGTGATAGTTTTCATATCTTTAGCTTACTTTGGCTTAAAATTGGCTTTTTCGATTGTGACGTTCTTAAAGTTGGTTCTTATTTACTTAAACCCTCGTGACTTTTAAGACCGAGGTTTGTCAAAGTTAATGTAGGTCTTAGAGGTTTGATCGATTATGTGAGTGAAAAACTAACCAAAATTCGATAGTTTAAGTGTTGATTGATACGTATATTTGAGTCAAAGACTCGACATCTTCTATTGATCTAAATAAAGGAAACCTCGTTCATTTACATGTGAGATAATATTTACGAGGCTAGCAAAAGTAATTATCATTTCCATTAAAGTATACAACATTGGTGAATGGTGACAAAATGAAACTAGCTAGTTCAACGTTATATTAATTTGGTATCTTGACTTATGATTAAAAAAAGTAAGAAACAATGATTATCCATCTCTCTCTAATACTCAATGGCTGCCAAGCGTCTCGAATGATAAAGGTCGTCATAGTGACGAAACTGATTAGAATTAACACCTGTTAAAAGTTTCAATATACGTGTTTAATCATGTATACGAATTGGTTAAGTTATTTACCTTAATGATAAGATGTTAAATAGATTAACAGTGGAAACTTAGAAAAAAGCCGAAAATTGTTAGACAATAGATCACTATAGTTAACCCGGCTCAAACCCGTTTGTAATCTTCAATCCACAAGATTTATCTAAGATTTTCTTACCTTTGTACTCTATATAATATGATAGATTATAGGCTGGCTAGTCGGGTCAAGCCCGTTTCAAAAACTCTTATTAATCATAATTAAGTCTTCTCAAAAGCCGCAAATTCTATAATGCAAAAAACAACCTATTAAAAATATATATACTCCGTATTTTTTTTATTTTTTTTTGAAAGGCTATATATACTCCGTATTATACTAGCTTTCTTAGACAACTTGAAGTTTTAGATGTTTTTTTAATCATAGGTCTTTACCAAAAGAACATAAATTTAAAGTTTGAGTTTTTATATATGTTGATGGAGTAGTTATAATTATTTATGGACAAGTCATGAAGAAACGAAGTATCTAAGTTGAATCGTCTTAAAAAATTTGATTTAAAAAGTATTGAATCGATTTAAAATATATTGAAATGTTGGAGACGTTAAGGTTACGTGTTATTTAAACGATGTGACTACGGCTATATGGGGTCTCACTTATGAAAAGTGATAACAGTCAGTACTTTACTAATATAAATGACTAACATTGTAATTTTAATGTGTATCGAAAACTTGCTTCTTTAGTTAGCAACAGATTAACATACTTCTAAATTACAAAGAGTCACGATACAGTAGTTGAGGGGACCTATAATCAGAGTAGGTCCAAAACTCTATGTCATCAGGTGAACAATTTATTTTTTACGAGCATAAAGAAATAAAAATGAACTAAAATGTACAATTTCATTACCCAAGGTGTTTTTTCATGAAAAGGGTCGCGTCAGGTCCAAAATAATTCTCGAGTCTTATTTTTCACCGTCGAACGAACCTTTATGTGAAAAGAAAGTAGGTTTCTTTAGCTTCTATCAATAAAGGGGGTACTAAACTAAAATTAATGAAACTATGAACCCCTTAACAAAATATATATATATATATATATTTTTAGTAGTAATCAATTATTTGTGTTGTTACCCGCGTTTTCTTGTTGATTAAGGCCAGTTTGGTAATGCTTTGTGCAGATGTTTCTTTTCTAGCATAAAGCATTCTGCATTAAAAACCACTTTTTGTTATCACCTAATATATCTTTCACTATAATCACAAAAGCCACTTTTTAATAAAACTTTCTTTTTCAATCATTTGGTAAGTTTTTCATATATAATTTTGCATGATGTTGTGTTTTAGTTGTTTGTTTGAATTCTAATGATACAAATACTTGTGGTCTTTTGCTGTTTTTGTGCTGATTTTCGTATATTATTTATGAAGTGAAGTATTCTAGTAGTTAGTTTTGAAGACGGGTTGGGAGAAAAATGGCTTATAACCGACGAGGGAGTGGCCAGCAGCCGTCTGCACGGCTGCTGAGGACTCAAACTGATGGTAGTTTGGGTTCGGAGTCTATGATGGATAGTGAGGTGGTCCCTTCATCTCTTGTTAAAATTGCACCTATTCTTCGTGTTGCTAATGAAGTCGAACCTTCCAATCCAAGAGTCGCCTATCTTTGTAAGTCCTAATCTGTGATTTTCTTTTCGGTTATAGTTTGACCATCTACTATGCAATTATTAGAGTCATTCTGTTTTCCCCTGATTTTCATTTTAGCTATAGTGTTTGTGGTAACAATCAGTATTTTACAACATTAGTAGGATATACAGATGTTGTTTCGTTCTTTTTATTGAGAAATTGCTCGTTTTGCATACTCTGATGCAATGGAAGAAAACTTATTGCGTTTGCGCTCAGGTCGTTTCTATGCCTTTGAGCAAGCCCACAAACTAGATCCAAAATCCAGTGGCCGTGGTGTTCGTCAATTCAAGACTGCCCTGCTTCAACGACTAGAGAAGGTATGAATGTGTTTTTGTCTTTCTCTATACATATGAATATTGTTTAGTGATTCCTAATAATGGCATGTTTTTAAACTATTTAGGAAGACAAAACAACATTAGCAGCACGAACAATGAGTGATGCTCGTGAGATGCAGAGTTTTTATCAACATTACTACACAAAGTACATTCAAGCGTTACAAAAGGCTGACAAAGCTGACCGGTAATAATCTTCCTTTATCAGTTGTGTCTAACTTACAATTTGCATAATCTGTTTTATGATTGCTAATATTTACTTTTTGTAATTAGTACTCGGCTTACAAAAGCTTATCAGACCGCTGCTGTTCTGTTTGAGGTTGTAAAAGCTGTTAACTTCACCGAGTCTGTAGACGTGGCAGATGAGGTAAATACTAAATATTTATCTTACCTTTTGAATATTTTAACACGCATATGCACTTACAATGAGTCCTTATTGCTTCTATGCACAGATTTTGGAAGCTCACAATAAGATTGCCGAGAAGACAGAAATGTATGTTCCATATAATATACTTCCACTTGACCCCGATAGCTCAAATCAAGCAATCATGAGATATCCAGAGGTTAGTTCCAAACTTTATAAATAATTGGCTCATACTTAACTTTTTGTATTTATAAATTCAATTTTACAATGCTGTAATTTGTAGATTCAAGCTTCTGTATCTGCACTCCGTAACACCAGGGGACTTCCGTGGCCCAATGGCTACAAAAAGAAAGCACATGAAGACATTTTGGACTGGCTAAAAGAAATATTTGGTTTTCAGGTTTGTCATTTGGTAGTCTATTTGAATATCTGATATATCATGTTCACTCGTAATATATATGACGTGTTTTAAATTCCACAGAAATATAATGTCGCGAATCAAAGAGAACACTTAATTTTGTTGCTTGCAAATGTTCACATTCGCCAGTTCCCAAACCCCGACCAACAGCCTAAGGTATTCTTATACTTTAGATGTAGCATAATATTCTGATAACTCATTTCTATCATTTGTTGTTTATGCCGTCCCCTGATATCGTTCTTCCAAAAAGCTGGATGATTGGGCTGTTACTGAAGTTATGAAGAAACTTTTTAAGAATTACAAGAAGTGGTGCAAATATTTGGATCGCAAAAGTAGTCTCTGGTTAGTAAAATAGTTATAAGGAGTTCCCTTTAATTTCTACATTTACATGTTACATAGTAGTACTTATTCTGTAACTTTATTTTTGTTAAGACAAAAAGTATCATAAAAACCACAGCCTTAATGGTGTGAAATTGTTTTTGAAGAATATGTGGTCGCCACTCAGTTCATGTTACTCTATCTATTGACTAGTAATGTGTTAATGTCACCCTCGATCTACAGGTTGCCTAGTATTCAACAAGAAGTGCAGCAACGCAAGCTGTTGTACATGGGTCTTTATCTTCTCATATGGGGTGAAGCTGCAAACTTGAGATTTATGCCAGAATGCCTTTGTTATATCTATCATCATGTATGCGTCACTATTATGTTTAATCATTTTGTTTATGCTCATTTGTGTGTTGTAACTGTTCGGTTTTTTGTCTGCTTCAACAGATGGCATTTGAAGTATACGGTATTCTCGCTGGTAGTGTTAATCCTTTGACCCGTGAGAATATTAAACCTGCATATGGAGGTGAAAAAGAGGCGTTCTTGAAGAAAGTAGTGACTCCTATCTACAAGACAATAGCTCAGGTATTACGTAAATAAATAAATAAATAAATTTAAAAAAAAGAAAAAGAAAAAGAAAACCCTGCTTACTTCTTATACAAATTTGTTATGATTCACATGCCTTTACATTCATTATCTTCATGTGCAGGAAGCTATAAAAAGCAATGGAGGGAGGTCAAAACATTCTCGGTGGAGAAACTACGATGACCTAAATGAATACTTCTGGTATCATACTCTGTGTTCATGTTTCATTTATTGATAAAACAATTCTATATTAAGTTCTCTTTGTATAACATCGTACGTAGGTCAGCTGACTGTTTTCGTCTGGGATGGCCAATGCGCAATGATACAAATTTCTTTTGTCAGAATCTTGATTATGTAAGTATTAATCAGCCTTTTTCAGAGCCGGATATTGGATTTAATCGGCGGATCTGGATTCTTCCTCATATTTTATTAATATAATATGTTTTTCAGGTGAAAAAACATGGTAAAAGATTTAAAGCGGCTACAAGTGAAAAACAGGCTAACAGTGATCATTCAATCGGAAACATCGATTTTGTTGAGACTGATACAAGTGAAAAACAGGCTAAAAGTGATCATTCGATAGGAAAAATCAATTTTGTTGAGACTGATTCGTATTGGCATATCTTTAGGAGCTTCGATAGGATGTGGAGCTTTTTCATTTTGAGTTTACAGGTAAATATTTCTTCTTTCTATGCTGGCGTATTGTGTACATTAATTAGGCTTTGTGCTCGTAACTTGATTATTTCATGTTTTAGGCAATGATTATTATAGCCTGGAATGGATCGGGTAGTCTAAGTAGCATCTTTGATGGAGTTATGTTCAAGAGAGTGTTGAGCATCTTCATAACCGCAGCTGTTTTGAAACTTGCACAAGGTAAACAATGATTATGTAATGTGTCTAGGTATGATGTGTCTATTGCTTAGTCGTTTTATATTACCTTAATTATATTACCTTTACAATTTGCAGCTGTCCTTGATATATTTATGATGTGGAAAGCAAGATTTAGCATGTCGTTTTATGTGAAGCTTCGATATCTTCTGAAGGCTCTTTCTGCAGCAGCTTGGGTGGTAGTTTTGCCGATAACATATTCATATAGTTGGAACAATCCTTCCGGTTTTGAAGAGACCGTTAAGAACTGGTTCGGCAATGGACCAAGTTCACCTTCTCTTTTCATCATAGCAGTTGTTATCTACTTATCTCCAAATATTCTTTCTGGACTATTGTTCCTCCTACCAGTTATACGTCGGAATCTAGAGAGATCAGACTACAAAATCGTGAAGTTCATAATGTGGTGGTCTCAGGTACGACAACAAACCTTTCCACAACTTACTGTCATTGTGTTTTGTTTTATAATTATCTTTGAATTCCGCAGCTGTCGCTCTATGTCGGGAGGGGAATGCATGAAGATCCTATGTCCCTTATAAAGTATGATTTCCGGCCACAT
>LBNU01008709.1:2656-12919 GCA_014162995.1 Artemisia annua | reverse complement strand
AAAAATATTCTTTTCACGACATGTCTCTCGTATAATCGATATTATGTACGTTTCTAGAAATGCCATTCAACAATGACACGGATATGTACATATGCTTGAGCGAGAGTTCATTTAAATGTTCTCTAAAACATGTCGTTTCTCAAAATTTCTTTTAACTATGTCTTTCGTATACTTCAGTACGAAACCCGGGCTTCAAAAGAAAGGAAAGTGCTTAATTAAAAACAAAGGTTTCAAAAACTTTTTAAGCACTTAGCCTCAAAACAAAATGACTTGTGTACATTTCAGTACATAACTCGTATTTCAAAGAAAAAACTCCCTCTAAATCCATTTAAATTGATTTTAAACTTTATGTTTAAACAATATGCTTTCTTTGAGGGGGAGTATAAAAAGAAAAAGAAAATGTTCCAATTTCATGCGAAAAGGTCCGTCTTTCTCTCCAAATGCTTTTATTTAATCAGTTGATATCAAAAATATCAAGGTATGCTATTTTTGAGGGGGAGAAGACGTGATTAAATGTGATCAAAAATGTTCAAAAGTTGTGAAAGAATCTCGAGCTCGTCACTTAAGACTTGAAGGTCTTGTACTTGACTCAGAACAGACTCAGAATTGACTCTCGAATTGACGAAACAAAATGTTAGTATTCGAAAGGATTTATCCAAGTAGAAAAGTACCATTTCGAGAAACTCTTAATTAGATGTTTACCATGACGGGTCTAACTTCCTTTTTAGGAATGTTAACAACTTCAAGTTAGTTATTAGGGCTAGTTGTCACCTAAAAGCTGATAATGGATCCCTTTAACTAAGCAACGTAAACGTGTCCCTCGGGTATGTGTCTATTAAGAGTGGATCAATTCAAAAAGTGCCAACTCTACCCAACATGTGCAAATTTATCTTAACAGCTCATGAGCACATGTGAAGGGGGAGTATTTCAAAAAGGTGCAAAACTCTCAATGTGTTAACAAAATGTGTTTTATTATCATAAACACTTTGAGAGATTTTCAAGAAAAAGGTTTATGGCAACAATAGGATAGTCATGGTGTTATAAGGTGACTAAGGGTTAGGAAAAACCGTCCTATGATCCGCCAGAGCCGGAGGGATCTACCCAAGGACAATTCCAATAGATAGAATTAGAAGTCCTTAGGTATGATTTGAAAAAAGGAGTAAAGAATGAAAGGAGAAAGAAGGGGTTGAAGAATTAAAAAGAAAAGTAATAAAAAGGGTGAAAAGAAATAGCCCTCCATATGTTCAACCTTAGGGCAGACACCGGGTTTAACTCATATGCTACTGGTTGTTACTAAGTGACACTGGTATTGAAGACAAGACGTCATGGACCCAGTGACGCACTGCACTTAAACCTTCTAGCCACTCGGGTATCTCTCAAAAGGTACTTGTTTCATTCTCACGGAGAACCCTTGTAATCTATCGACCTGTCTCTTAGAGATGGTTGATATTGAAAAGGAGGCCTTCTGCTCCTTGCCTCCGCATAGGAAACCAATTGTGCACGTATTGAGTCTAGAGCCCCGAGATTACATCAAAGATCTCTTAGGAACACTTAACATTCCTACAATGGTGGTTCTACATCAATGGACACCAGTTGTAGATTATCGAGTCCTACGCAGATCTTAGCAATCTGCCAGAACGTTTATGAGAGAATTTACTTATGTACTTCTCAATGATTGAACGGAAACTCCTGCCAGGGTCAACATCAAACAGCCCTGACAGCAGGTCACTTCGGTAATCTCTTGTGGGTTACGCTTAGTATTTTCGGTGGACTCCAAACGGTCTACAGTCATGGGGTGATCTCCATTGACTCACCTAATCGTGGGTGTACTTCGGTATGTCTGTGTAAGCTCTTTCGAGGGTATCCGATTAGGAACGGCCATGGTGAGGGTTGGAGAAAGTCTTTACAATATGTTGTTGACGATCTCTAATTTCAAACCTGTAAGTACCGGATGATTTATTACTAACAAGTTTATGCAGGTACAACCACCACACACTAGTTTCCACATGCTCATACATACATCTCAAAGTCAAAGGAAAGTTCTCACTAAGATCAAAGGAAAGCAACAGTCAAAGAAAGATTCTACGCCAAAAAGAAGAATCTACAAAGTTAAGTGACAAAGATCAAAGTGAAAGAACGGCAACAACAAATGAATGTATGATAAAGGCTTAAGATGTATGAGCATGTTGGAAAGGCGATTAACCTACAAAGACGATGTAGTGACATAAGTCAGATGAACGACCACAACACCAAAGAACAAAGAAATGTCATGGTGTAAAGATCACAAAGCATGAAGGAACAAAGAACGATGAACGATGAACAATGACTTATCTAATGTTTTCTAAAGACGTCAAGGGCAATGAATGTTAAAGTTTAAAGACAAAGATGAAGACGTCACGCAACCTTCAATGACCAACACTTAGGGGGAGATTGTTAGCATTGTATTTTTATATTATGAAGTGTCGGTCATTATATTATTGAATCGTGTAATAGGTTGCGTTAGAAAGGGTTTTAAGAAGTTATATGTTCAATATTCAATAAGTTAGAAGTTCAAGGACTAAACTTGTATAAGCCTTGAAACTACTATGCCTAGCACTATATAAGGCATAGGATACCTCATTTGTATGTGAGTTTCATCATTTGGAATATACACACATTGTTCTTATCTTATGATGATGATCCTCCACACTCTCTCTCTCTCTCTACTCTCTATTTCTCTCTTTAGAATAAGCTAAATAAGTCATGAAATAAGTTTTTATACACGGTCCTACACACTCATTCCAGAACGTTTTCCCAAAACACAATTGCAATCTCGCTGGGACTTAACGACCCGGGGATACACTGTGCTTACACCGGATCATAAATTGATCTCTCCTCTCTCAGATTTGACTTGTTGACCACACCTGGTTGACTGGTTAGCGAGGGAGGAGTTAGTCTATACATAAAAAGTCAAAATTAGATCTTAGGTGTAATTCTGAGTTCTTGAGTAGTATTTGTAAACTGTGATTTTGCATTGAGGAAGAAAACAGTTACATCTAGGATAATTCAACTTTAAGGTAGCTCAATACATCATTTAGGTTAAGAATAGATCATTAGAAACTCAATTTGGTCAACCTAGGTGTGCAATTGAACTAAGTCAAAGTCTTATGTCTTATAAAATGGGATAGATTTCTAGATGGAATTCCAGGTTCAATACTGTGTGGAATTGCTTGTTAATTGTTGATTTGTGTTCATTTGTGGTTAATCTGTCTGACACAAGAAGAAAATTGGGGTTTGCATTTCATTGGATTGCTAAAATCTTGGCTCAAAGTGGCCTGGTTGGCAAGTGATTGCCCTGCACCAGGGGAGTGTTCATTGAGCCACATTTCACAAGCTCATTGTGAGCTTCTCACTTGAGCTTATCCAGAGCTTTTTGGCTCTTTGGAAAGCTTGGTAGGTTGGCTTATTGGTTCAAACCTAACCTTGGACCCCTGAGCTTATTTGTAGGCCCCACATAGGCTTGCAAGTTAGCCCCTTTTGACTGCTCAGTGTGTTTGGATTGTGGATTTTGATTTGCTTATCTGCTTATTTGTACTTATCCACTGTGCTAAATTGTTTGTTTTAAGCTTATTTAGACTTGTTTCACTGGTATCTAGCTTTATCCACCTTAGGTTTCTACTGTGTAGCTTATTTCAAGCTTTTTCAAGTTTTAAATTTCATCTTTTAGCTTAAAAGCCAACTGTGTGAACAAATAAGTTCACACAGTGCTTATTTGGTGCTTTCTAAAAAGTTTTTTTTTGGGTAAAAGGGTTTCACCCTGGTAAAATACTTTCTAAAAAGTTGTGTTTATTAAAGTTTCTTATTTTTGTTGTTAAAATGCTTTTGTAAAATAAAAAACCAAAAAGAAAAAAATGTTTGTAAAAAGTGGTGTTGGTAGGATTCGAACCTAGGACTTCTGAGTTGCTAGGGACAAAACCAAACGGACACCAGGCACCATCTCCCCTATAGCACACTTAGTGTTTTTATTCCCCACACTTTTATTTATACTTAACTTTTTCCCTTTTGCTTATTAAACTAGTTTAGCTTATCTTCCAGCTTATTAATAAGCTTTTGCAACTTTTCCAATTTTTCCGAGGTTCCTACCATTGTAAAGTATTTATAGAAAAAATTTCGGATTTATTTAAACTAGTTTAGTATTTATAATAATTAAATCTAGTTTATTTAGTAATTAATTAATATTAATTAATTAAATAGTCTAAATAATAATTTTCTTTTTCCAATAATTTTCTTTTATCATTTGGATTCCAAAAATATAATTTTCACATCCGTGGGATTTATATTGGACAGAATTCACGTTTTATTTAGAACGTCTACGTTCATTTTCATTAAAACGTACGTTTTTAGTTTTAAATACGTTTTTAAATAACTTTGTTTTACGTGTTTGTTAATATTGTTTCGTTTAGTTATTCTCACTTCTATTCACTCAGTATAATCACTCATTACCCCTTTTCCTGTTCAAAATCACCCGATCACAAGTCGTTTTTGATACCATTCACACCTCGTCGGGACATAACGACCCGGGGATACACTAAACTCCCTTGGATAATTGCATTGTGCCCTTGATAGTTTGACTTTTGTTGACTAAAATCCTTTGGTCAATTTAAGTTGACTGTTTAGACACAAGTCAGAATTCCTCCACACAATGGAATCCAACTTCTGTCCCCATAACACAAAACTCCATCAGACCTTTTTACGAAGCCATTCTCGCTCTCTGGCATACCGTAAATTTTCTCGTCTGGTCTATTCTCTTCCTTGAGTGCTTCCAGCTGAGCCTCAAGAATTTTCACTGGAAGAGGGGAAACAATCGTCATCCCTAGCGATCTGACTCTGAGTGGATTGATCCCCTCCTTTCGACTAAGTGCATCGGCAACAACATTTGCCTTGCCCGGGTGGTAACGAATCTCACAATCGTAATCGTTGAGCAACTCTAACCATCGGCGCTGTCTCATGTTCAGCTCCTTCTGATTCAAGATATGTTGTAAGCTTTTGTGATCCGTGTACACCACACACTTAGTACCATAGAGATAGTGTCTCCATATGCGTAGTGCAAACACAACTGCGCCTAACTCCAAATCATGAGTTGTGTAATTCTTCTCATGAGTTTTCAGTTGTCGAGATGCATACGCTATCACCTTTTCTCTCTGCATTAACACAGCTCCCAGACCTTTGTGTGAAGCGTCGCAATAAACGACAAAATCCTCACTACCCTCAGGTAGGGCCAAAATAGGTGCACTGCACAACTTTTCTTTAAGGAGTTGAAAAGCTTCTTCTTCTTCATCTCCCCAGTCGTACTTCACATTCTTCTGAGTTAATGCAGTTAAAGGCTTAGCTATCTTGGAGAAACATTCGATAAACCTTCGGTAATAGCCGGCGAGTCCTAAGAATTGGCGTACCTCTGTGGGTGTCGTAGGTGCCGCCCAATCTTTGATTGACTCAATCTTGGCTGGATCCACGTGAATACCCTGACTGTCAATCACGTGACCTAAGAATTGTACCGTAGATATCCAAAATTCACACTTCGAGAATTTGGCATATAGCTCTTCCTTCTTTAATAACTCTAAGATTAGCTTGAGGTGTTCCTCGTGCTCTTTCTCATCTTTAGAGTATATCAAGATGTCATCAATGAACACAATAACGAACTTATCCAAGTACGACTTACACACTCTATTCATGAGATCCATGAATACTGCGGGTGCGTTAGTTAAGCCGAATGGCATGACTTGGAATTCGTAATGGCCATATCGAGTCCTGAATGCCGTCTTCGGGATATCCTCCTCCCTGACTCGAAGTTGATGATAACCTGATCTCAGATCGATCTTGGAGTAAACTGACGAACCCTGAAGTTGATCGAATAAGTCGTCGATTCTTGGAAGTGGGTATCGGTTCTTAATCGTTAGCTTATTCAGCTCCCGATAATCGATACACATCCTGAAGGATCCATCCTTCTTCTTAACAAACAGAACCGGAGCTCCCCAAGGCGAAGAACTCGGCCTGATAAATCCTTTTCCTGACAGCTCAGCCAACTGCTCTGACAACTCTTGCATTTCCGTAGGTGCTAGTCGATAGGGCGCTCGCGCTACCGGCGCGGCTCCTGGCACCAAGTCTATACGGAATTCAATTTGTCGAGCTGGCGGTAGTCCAGGTAAGTCTTCTGGAAAGACTTCCGGAAAATCCCTCACAATTGGCACATCTTCCAATCGCTTCTCTTTGGGACTCTTCTCTTTCTTCTCGGAGACGTGAGCTAGAAAGAGGTAGCATCCTTTCTCGATGTACTTCTGCATCTTCGTACACGAGATGATATTCAACCTTGACGAACGCGCACGATCACTTCGATCTCCCTCAATGACGAGAATCTCGTTTCCGTAAGGTACTCTGACGATCTTTTCATCACAGATGATGACGGCATGGTATCTCGATAACCAATCCATCCCTATGATGACGTCAAAACTACCTAACTCTACCGGCATGAGATCGATATTGAAAGGGTGATTTAGCAAGTTTAGAGTGCAGCCTCTTATAATGGTATCTACTCTCTCTAGATTCCTATTAGCTAATTCTACGTCAAATACGTTATCTAAGGTAGTTGGGGCAATACCAAGCAAATAGCTAAATGCAGTTGACACAAAACTTCTATCTGCTCCCGTGTCAAACAAAATCGATGCATAACGATAAAAGGAACGTACTCGTCACCACATTCGGGTCGTTCTGAGCTTCCCTTCTGCCAATAGCATAAACTCTGGGAGCAGCTCCTCCTCCATTGCCCTGGTCCCCATTGTTACCAGCTGTCATCTGGTTACTACCACCGTTCCCTTGATTTCTGGGCTTCTTGCACTCATTTCGGTAGTGACCCTTCTCACCACAACCAAAGCAAGTGACTTCTGCCTTACGGTTGTTGGGTGGTACGGCTTGAGCAGTAGCTAGGGATCTAGACCGACAGTTCCTGGCCATATGCCCCACTCTCTGGCAATTACGGCACTTAACTGTGCACTCTCCCCTGTGATGTAGCTTGCAGCGGTCACAGAGAGGTGCGTTCCCTACGTACCCTCTCTTCTCAGTTGTACCAGCTACATATGCCTTTGCTACATTCTGCTTCTTGTTCTGAGAGTTACCGTTGTTTCCCTTTGAACGGTCATCCCACTTTCTCTTGTGGTCGGTACTCTTCTCTGGAGCATCTTCCAATAGCTGGTCCATCAGCTTGTTGGCCATCTCCATGGTCTCATGAAGATCCTTAGCTTTTGAAGTTGTCACACTTCCCTTAATTGACTGAGGCAATCCTCCCACATACCTCTCACGCAATCTGGTTTTAGTCTAGACCATCTCTGGGCACAACAACACTAGCTCTTGAAACCTCTGGTTATAAGCAGCCATGTTGTTATTCTGTACCTTCAAATTCCAGAATTCAACTTCCAACTTCATCACTTCATTACGTGGGCAGTACTTCCTGAGTACCATTTCCTTGAAATATTCCCACGACATAGCATAAGCAACCTCAATACTAGCTGACTTCTTGTAGTTGTTCCACCAAGTTAAAGCAGCATGCATGAGAGTGAATGATGCATACTTAACTCGATCCTCATCACTACAACCACTGATGTAAAACACAGTCTCTAGTTTCTCAATCCATCTTAACAACCCAATGGCTCCCTCTGTTCCTCTGAATCCTCTATCCATAACCTTCTTGAATTCGTTGTAGGAACAACCACGGTTGTTGGTAGGTGGTCTTGAAGTTCCAGTATTGGTAGTTGAATTGTTCGCAGCAGCGAGTGCGGCGGTTACACGTTCACTGACTAGCTGATCCAGTGTGGCATGGTTCACTAATGGTGGATCTGTCGCGGTCCTGGGTGGGACTGCATCCTCAGCATTTCTCCCTCGTGTAGCCCTTGCCGGAGTAGCATTTTCCGCAGTTCTGCCACGCACAACTCTCGCTGGAGTAGGTAGGTCAGCAGTTCGTCCTCGAGTAGCTCTGGTTGACTTTCGTGTGGGTGCCATTTATCTGCACCACAAGAGATGGCGATAACTGAGATCTTATGCAAGGAAAGGAATGTCACATGAATATACAAATATCATAGACAAGAAGCAAGGATAAAGTCAACAAATAAAGGAAACGAACAATCGAATAGATAAACTAAGCTTGTTATATTCATATGTCAAATCTGAAGTACACAAAATTACAAGCTAGTTTAGAACATCATCACTAACTGATAACTCATCAGTTTAGTGGAAAGTACAAGATCCTACGAATCTAGACTAAGAGCGATCACGCTCGACGCGCATCTGCTCGAACGCTGCTGTCATCTCTCCCATGGCAGCCTCCAAGTGAATCACACGATGCCTGAGCTCCTGGTTCTCTGCCATCACTGAACCGATCATGTACTCAGTAGTCTCAATCATCTGCCACTGAGCACGCTCAGACCCTCGAGCTCTGCCTGGCATCCTATGAGTCTGGTGTCGATCTCTCCTCAAATCTCTCATCTGAGCTCCCAATATCCCGAGCTCTCTACCATGCACCCTCTCAAAAGCCTCAAATCTAGCTTGTAACCCAACTCTCTCCCTGCGATCAGCATATACCTCCTCAAACAACACACAAGCAGCCCTGTCAATCGTACCAATACGCCTTTCTACCCTCTGTAGGCGGTCGGACTGCTCTAACCTCTGAATCTGATCAGAATAAACCTCCAACAATAGCTCCTGGTTAGCCAACTGCACATGTATCTCTTGTATGGCAGTCAGCTCCTCACCCATATCTGGTGAATCCGGATGTAGAGATACTGCCTGTGATGGCGGTGGGGAAGGTATCGGTGAAGCAGGTGGCACGAATGGAGGTGAAGATGGAGTATACTCTGGACTGGCAGCCTGAACAGTAACACACGGAATGTCTACCCACTGAGTATCCCCTGAACATTGTACCTGAGCATCCCTGGAGCTCTGTCCGATCTCAAATACACCCTGAACATCCTCTATAACACCCTTGCCATTAGATGGCACATCCCTCCATAACTCACCATCAATATGCATATCACCAGCAGTAGGCTCAATCGGTGCTGTCTCTACCTGAACCTGAACCGAATCAACTGCTGGATCCTCCATCGGATCCTCATCCTCATCAGAATAGGATGATACAGATCTCCGTAACCTCTGACGTGGCGGTGAATGATCTGGAGATGAAGTAAAGGTATCCGTATAACCATAACGGGACCTCAAATGTGATGAAATCAAGGATGAAAGTCTGATAGTTTGATCACTCGGACGTACTGACATACGAGCTGTACGCCGAATGGTAGGAGTCTCAGCAGCTGAAGTACCCTGATCCTGCTGTGAGAGTGAGTAGTGAGCAGGAGATGAGCGGTGTGCTGAAGCGAAACGAGGCAAGAATGGTGAAACTGATGCTGGAGCTGTGTGTGTGGACTGAGTGGCAGCCGTGATAACTTCCATGAGCGGGTTATCCGCAAACAGAACTGGCTGACGAGAAGGAGATGAGTGTCCAGCAGATAGTATGGGCTCCGAAACATCGAACTGACGAGACATGGTTTGTGACAAATACGGTGCGGTATGTGTAAGTATAAAGAAAATACTTATATTATATATGTTAAGTAAATACTAACAGCACAGTATAGCACTTAAACATATAAATCAAAAATCATATAAATCATGGCAAACGGAGTAGGCAGGCATCTGGCGGTCATAAGGAACGTTTTTATAAAAATGGTTATAGTTTAGGTTTTTAATTTACCTAGTTCTATATAACCTAGGCTCTGATGCCAATCTGTAACACCCCCAAAAATAGAGAATTCGCGGAAGCATACAAGCATTTGGGGTGCTACGAAAATTGGATATCACAACACAAGATAAAGAGAACGGAGTAGAAAATCCGTTTAAATATATTACATAGTTATAAGTCAAATGTAATACATAAGTTCAAGTTTTGATAAAATAAGGCCCAGTTACATGATTGTCCCAAAGTTTTTAGAGTTACGCTTATGTAAAAACCTCTTTCTCGCTTCTTCTTTCCTTTTTTCTTGTGAATCACACTGCCCAACTCTCTTTTTTCTTCTTCTTTTCTTTCTTCATCTTTTCTGTTTCCATCTTCTTCTTCTTTTCTTTGTTCTTCTTTTCTTTGTTCTTTTTCTGTTTTTCTTCTTTTCTCCTTGTCTTGATCAGCAGCCTTTTTCTTCTTGTCTTGATCAGCAGCCTTTTTCTTCTTGTCTTGATCAGCAGCCTTTTTCT
>LBNU01008708.1:15108-31460 GCA_014162995.1 Artemisia annua | reverse complement strand
CAGAGAGGTTGTAGAACTAACCACCATGACTAGAACTTGTTTCCACCATGACTAGAACTTGTATCTACCACGGCTTAAACTTGTCTCTACCATGGCTTGAACTTGTCTCTGTCATGACTTGAACTTGTCTCGAAAACACTCTTGACCCACGTTTCCTTAAATGTAGATCACTCTTTCCATTTTCCTCCGATACTACTTAAGGACGATTTATGATGACTATTCTATAAAATGAATTAGGACGCTTTTTCATTTTAAGAAGAAATTATAAATCGAATGGATCATGAATTTATAAGCTCTTGCTTACAAGGATCGGGACGCCATTACTTGTAAATAATGAGATATAAACAAATGAGACCAAGTATCTGGCACAGTACAAACAATTCCTACTCCGTTTGTACAACTCTTTTCTTTTCTTTTCTCGTTCTCAACTCATTCTTTCCCCTACTCCTACGTTCATCAAAATCTCGGGACGAGATTTCTTCTAAGGGAGTAAGACTGTAACAACCCACAAAATCTCATCACTATCATTCCCATTACAAATACTGATAACATCAAATTACCCTGATATTTAAGTGTCAATTTCCCCCTATTATGCTCATTTATATTGATTATTATGTGGATATGTACTGTTATTTCTTCATAGTTTGTATCCAGGTTACAAGTGAGCATAGAAGCTAAAGAGACGAGGAAATTGAAAAGTACGTGCAAAGATTGACAAATTCAAATGTGTTGGAAGAAGCTACGGTGTAACATCATCTCTCAATTACGCCATAGCAAGGAATTTAACCATGAAGACTAAAGACAAAGCGGATCAAGAGTTACGGCGTAACCACTCTTCTGAGATACGCCGTAACATATTCAAGTCTTCAAGGAATCTCTCGAATTGAAGGATACGCCGTAACACTACTATGGAACTACGGCGTAGCAACGACTACGACGTAACAACACATGAAGGCTACACCGTAGAAATATTATCGGAATGGATAAGTATTGACAGACGAAGAGTTACGGCGTAACATCGATCCGTGGTTTACAAGCTTCACCGCTTAGTTCTGCTACATCACCATCCAACGGCTTAGAAAAGAAGTGGAAAAAAGCCAGGAGTCCATTTTGAAGTAGTGAAAGGGTAGCTAGTAGTTAGATAATGTAGTTTAATTTAAATTTGAGGATGTCGTTTTGATGTAATGTCCCATTTTAGTTAAAGATTTGGCTTTCAAACTTTGTATTCAGTATTTTTATTGTACTTTCATTGTTCTTTAATATCAATTTTAGTTAATCTCAGTTCAAATTCTATTTTGGCACTTTACACTTGAAATCTCATATTAGCTTCCATATTGTTAAAAGTCATTGTTTAGTGGTTATTTGAAGTCATTCAAGCTTATTAATAAGTTTCTTAAGGTTTTTAAAGCATTTAAGTTAGTCCTTAGTCAAAATCCAAAAATTTTCAAAAATCACAAATAAATACTTCATAAATTCAAAAATCACTGTGGATGATGAAGAAGCAAAGGAGCCTAGTTGATTCTTGGATTCTCATGGTTTTAGAACCTCAGGGGAGGTGTTAGGTTAGTTGTGGTTCCTTGGTTCTTTGATTTGCAGCTTGGAAGATTTTGTAAGCCCTTTTTACATTCCTAGTGTTTAACTGTAGCATTGCTTCTTTGATTGCTTATTTGAAATTTTTATGTTTGTTGGGTGTAGTTAGGATAGATTGTTGCTTATTTTTGTCTTGTGCTCAGTTAGATCTCATTTGTGCTAATTGCATTAGTTTCACTGTCACATTTCTATGAAATGGCTCAATATACCCAAATGATTGTTTCTGCATGAAACCAGGTAAACAGGTTCCATTTAGGTTGCTTAATCAAGATGCATTAGTATTTTGGCTTTAATCTCACTAAATCTCTATAAACACAAAAAACTGCTTAAGATAAGGGTTGTTTGGTTCAGTGGTATTCACTGAGATCCAAGGTGTTTTTGTGGTTACTCTTGGTTCAGTTCAGTCACATTAGGTCTAAATAGGTTTAGTAAAACATAAAAACTTAGTCTTATTTGTTAAAAAGTCAAAATGCATGTTTAAGCTCAACATTTCATTCACTGTTATGAATTAAGAGTGCATATTCTTTGTTTTAGGTGCATAAGTTAGCATTGTAGCTTATATCACTTTTATCTTAGCTTGTAATCATGTTTTCAGTACCTAGGATCCAATCAAAGTTCATGTTAGTCAACTATTGTTCAAAAATTTAAAAGTCAAATTGGCACAACTGGAATAGTTTAGGAGACTTTAGGAATAGTTTAGATATACCCTCACCCTTAGGTTTTACACCTTACATAGATAACCCACACTTAAAACACTTGAGAGATTTCTATGGTAAGGCAACACCTATAACTCCCCTAAACCCTGTTTTACATCCACCATTCCCCACACCTAGATTAGAACCCCATGGTTTCTTTCTCTCTAGAGAACCATGTATACCTAGGAACCCAATCCCTACCTATACCCCTAGATATGACCTTAGGAAACCCTACCCTTTAGGATCTAACCCTTACTTAGTAAACCCTCCCATTTCATCTTGGAAAGATGAATTTGGAGAAAACCCCACTAGGATAACCTTAGAAAACCAGGAAAACCAATTAGAGGAAATTTTAAATAACTTAGATGAAATTTTCCTTGACCTTCTTGAGAAGATAGAAAAAGGTCATGATAATAACTTAGGACATCAACTTGACTATAGTAGTTTAAGAAATACCTTACAAGAAAACCATTTTAAGGTAGCTAAAATACAGAAAAACCAAATGAGACACCACCATAAAATAGCCTTTGCCCGTTTTAAAATATGCACTTTAGAAAAGATGATTGATGATGATGAGGAAAATCATCAATCAAACTTAGAAAATACCAACTCTTGGAATTAGGAAAACCTTAGAAACCCCTAAGTAGTATGCCTTATATAAACCTTTGGAAGTATGCTTTAGAATAGTTAATACCTATAGGATATGCAAGATAGGAAATAAATAAAATAAGTTAGGTTTTAGAAACTACCTGGTACCCCTCAATTAGGATAATTTAGATAAACTAGATTTAGGAATACCTTTCCCCACCTTAGGTCATCCCTAACCTTATAGCAACCCCTAGGAATATAGACCTACCTTACAAACTATGACAAGTTGGGTACTTGTTATAACCTACCCCGAACCTTGAACCTCTACCACTAGAAACTTAGGATAAACCACCCCGATGCCTTAGATACATAGAATCTCAAAACTGTTTTAAGTCTCCCTTGTACTCCCTCCTCCCTAAAACCCAACCTTTCCAAACACTTTCCCTATCATTCTACACCATAGAGATCTGAATTCTTTCTCTTCCGATCTCTAAATCCTCACTACTTCTATAGCTTCCTTAAGCTATCATTTCCCCTAGTTAGAGAATCTACCCCTAACTATCCCATATGCAAATATATGGTAATCATATGCGAGCATCTTCCTATTCTTTCCCTTTTCCTTTTCTCAGATTACTATGATTCCCGAGTTAGTTTTCCCTCTTCCCTTTTAGTAAAACCCAAACCATACCCTTTAGGATTCCCGTATTTTAGGTTAGAAATGACTTTAGGATATCCCTAGAAAACATAATCTTAAGAGTAGAATACTTTAGACACTAAGATAGGTTAGAAACCCTTAAGGAAATAGAAAATAAGATTAGGAATCTTTGAGGTTTATAGATTAGAAACCAAATCCCTACCTCGATATAGGAATACATCCCTATAGGATAGGATTTAACTTAGCATTAGAATTCCTTAGGAACTCTAGGATTAGAACATAGGTTAGATATAAGGAATTCTAGGATTAAATAGTAAACCACCACCCTAAAACTATTAAATCTTTAGTTTAGACTAGACACATTAAGCTTCTACCAGTAAAAATTTAGAAACACTTAGGAATGATAAACCTTTAGGACATCCCGAACCTACCCTAAGAACTTATAACCCAGACTTAGAACTCGAGATTATTAGATATAACTAGGAATAAGATATTTGAGGATATTAGATTACACCTTAGGACTTGATACATCTTAGGTTACACTTTAGGAATTTCACTTAGAAGATACAATGGACACTACCCTAGCTGGCTTTAAGTACCTAGGAATAGTAATACTAATAATAATAGTGATACTAGTAATAATAGACAACTTAAAACAAAAGAGGAAACCCGAAACTTTGCCTAAAAATAAGGAAACTCCTAGTAAACGCTTAGGAAAGAAATCACCTAAACCCTCTCCCTCATTAGAACCCTCCACTTCAAAAGAACCAAACACATTACCCTTAGAAGTTTAGGATTAGTTAGGAAAAACTAGAAGAACCTTAGGGGGAAAACAAAACTTGGAGGAATCTAGTAAATCTAAAATTCCATTAGGATACTATCTTTCAGGTATCTTATACTCCCACTCTCCCGTTTAATCCATTCCTCTCGTTTTTCTTATCCTTTCATTTCAAACCCTCTTTTTCCCGCTCTTTTCCATTCACCCTCTTCAAAATCCCACTCTCCCGCCTTTTTCCCCACTCTCCTATTCAAAACTTAATTTTTCCATCCTCTTACTCTACCGATAAATCTTCCATACCCCTCTATTTTTCCCACTTTACCCATTCCTCCCCTTCCATTCCACTTCACCATTACCTCTCACCCTTTCATATTCTCCTTATTTCATCCATTGCCTTCCTTCCTTCCTTTTCACTCTTCCTCATAAAAATTCACCTTTCCACTTTCATTCATCCTTTCACTCCTTTTCATCTTTTCGTTCCTTCGTCATTTTTCACTCTATTTTTCCTTCTCTATATTCTCTCTCAACCCCATCCTACAAGGTTCTATGAATTAGGACTTGTATTTCTCGTCATATCACAAGATTCTATTAGTTAGATCTTGTAAGAATATCTATGCCGAACTTTAATCCTCATTATGTTCGACTATGGTATTATACTATCTCGTCTTGCAAAGGTTGTAAGAATGAGATAACGCCCGTCACACTAGTCATAACATGGTATAACTACCAGGTGATTAGTTGCTCAATAGAGAGGTTGTAGAACTAACCACCATGACTAGAACTTGTTTCCACCATGACTAGAACTTGTATCTACCACGGCTTAAACTTGTCTCTACCATGGCTTGAACTTGTCTCTGTCATGACTTGAACTTGTCTCGAAAACACTCTTGACCCACGTTTCCTTAAATGTAGATCACTCTTTCCATTTTCCTCCGATACTACTTAAGGACGATTTATGATCATGAATTTATAAGCTCTTGCTTACAAGGATCGGGACGCCATTACTTGTAAATAATGAGATATAAACAAATGAAACCAAGTATCTGGCACAGTACAAACAATTCCTACTCCGTTTGTACAACTCTTTTCTTTTCTTTTCTCGTTCTCAACTCATTCTTTCCCCTACTCCTACGTTCATCAAAATCTCGGGACGAGATTTCATCTAAGGGTGTAAGACTGTAACAACCCACAAAGTCTCATCAATATCATTCCCATTACAAATACTGATAACATCAAATTACCCTGATATTTAAGTGTCAATTTCCCCCTATTATGCTCATTTATATTGATTATTATGTGGATATGTACTGTTATTTCTTCATAGTTTGTATCCAGGTTACAAGTGAGCATAGGAGCTAAAGAGACGAGGAAATTGAAAAGTACGTGCAAAGATTGACAAATTCAAATGTGTTGGAAGAAGCTACGGTGTAACATCATCTCTCAATTACGCCGTAGCAAGGAATTTAACCATGAAGACTAAAGACAAAGCGGATCAAGAGTTACGGCGTAACCACTCTTCTGAGATACGCCATAACATATTCAAGTCTTCAAGGAATCTCTCGAATTGAAGGATACGCCGTAACACTACTATGGAACTACGGCGTAGCAACGACTACGACGTAACAACACATGAAGGCTACACCGTAGAAATATTATCGGAATGGATAAGTATTGACAGACGAAGAGTTACGGCGTAACGTAGCGAATTAGTTACGCGGTAACTGATTACGTGGGCACAATGGAGTGTTGAGAACTGAAGATAACAAGAGAAAGAGACCATGAGACTAATTTTACATGAAACTAGACTCAATTATCTTCGAAACGCCGGGTAGCACGTCCCGTGACGACTGACGGTTTAAAAGATATGATTTTTCTAAGATGGCCAGATTTCGGACAGACAGTTACGACGTAACACACTTTTCAACTACGCCGTAACGGTGTCGGAGCCTATAAATACAGCCCTAAAATGATATAGGAGTAGTAGTTAGGCTAGTACTCTTCTCTCCCACTGCTCACATTTTCAGTTTACTTTCTAGCTTTCATTTACTTTTTCCGTCTTATTAATCATTTCAACTCTCAAACTAGTATTAAATCGTGACATCTAGACTTAGATAATATCCGCACCACATAGCTCTTGGGACGACCTCAGTATTACCATTAACTAGCCTACACACGACCGGATTCTCTGTCCGTTAGTGCATATAGGTAGACCTTAGGTAAAACGAGAATTTATAATATTAAAACCTGGTCGGTAAAACCTGGATCAAGTTTTTGGCGCCGCTGCCGGGGAGCTATATTAGGATTTTAATTTAAGTCTTGTATATATTTTTGCTTTTTTAATTTCATTTGCTTTTTAGGAACTTTTTTTTTGTTTTTCCTTTCTTTTCTGTTTTTGCATTTCAGGTAATCATGGAGATAGAACCAGATATTGAGCTGATGACATTAAATGAGTACTTGGAGTATGAGCGCGAGAAAGAAGCAAGAATTATGAGGAATCTTCGATCTAGGAGATTTACTGCAAGACCGCCACCTCCAATGCCTGTCTATCAATCTCCCATTGAATATTCTAATAGGCATTATGTATCTCCTCAAGTGTTTGATGAGATGGACATGGGTAACATGACCATTCAAGAATATGAGTGGTACATTGCCAATCATTGTCGAAAGGAGATTAGTTTGAATCACAAGGTTGCATCTAACTTTAGTGATTGTTTTCAAAACACACCTGATCCCCAACTTGAAGACATGGAAATTGATGATGATGCATTCATGTCTGAGGAATTCCCTACAAGATCAAATGGGGAAGATCCGGATTCCGACAAGGAGGAGATTGACGCTGGGTGTGACAATGAAGAATTCGGGGATGTGAACCATGAAAGTGAGGACCTTCTTAACTTCCCTATTTCTCCTATTTCTAACGTTTTTGCTAGTGTTTTTGAACAGGATAGTGACGAGGAGGATTTCTATGAGGAAGTTGAGGGAATGGATTTGGATGCTTATTGGGATATCACGGTGGAGGATGATGAGGAGCTTGAAGAAATATTAACACCCACCATGTTTGACGAACCTAACCCAATACCGGAAGCACAACCGTTGACCTCACCTATCACACCCCCCGATGACCATTATGAAACACTAACTACCAACCCGATTTTGGACGAGCTTTTAATGGAATTTGGTGATGAGCTTTTGGATACTACTGTTATTGACAAAGAAGCCGGATGTGATCCTGATAAGGATATGGAGCTCGAGCCAATGCTTAATGAAGAACGTTTATCATTCACTATGGAGAAGCCGGTTAGTCAACAACAACACGAAATAAGCCAATCATCGATGAATACGGGTATGGTAACAAGGGAAATGAAATCTCCGATAAGGTATTACTATAATTCATCATTTCCCTATCTCATGGCTAATTTACACCCTCACGGTGTTTATAGCTACTTTCACCCACACTTGATTTCAAGTGAGGAGATGAACACCCTATTACGCAGTAAATAAGGGTGGAGTCAAGCTCGAGGCTCGAACAAAAACAAGCGCTTCATGGGAGGCAACCCATGCTTATCTTTTTATTTCTGTTTTTGTTTTAAAATTTTAGGATTTTATGCTTGGTATGTTTGTTTTCTTATTTTGCAGGAATTGGATCAAGGAATTTGATGAATGGCTCACTTAAGAAGAACCCTGGCTAGGATTTCCTTCTGTAAACCAGTTACGACATAACCCCTCTCTATGGTTACGCCGTACCCTCCTCTCCGAGAGTTGGTGACCCTCAGGTTTTACCAGTTATGGCGTAACTTGTAATTTCAGCTACGCCGTAACATTTCCTGTAACTTTATTTTAATCTCTCATACCATAACTTTGTATTAGTATTAAATGAACTTTGTGGGTATGTTCCTTGTAAACCCTCACGAGACTTCACTCGTCCACTCGAGACACCGTGTGGTTTAAAAGGCTTGTTGCATATGCTAAATGCAACCGTGATTCCTACGAAAGTGAGTTAGGATTTTCATTTTCTTTATTTTCTTTACTTGATGTCTTTTCAGTATGATGCGTTGGGATGTTTTAATGAATTCAGGTTATTGAAGTTTGCTCATGGAGGCAAGAAGAAGGCACGCATGTTCAATGTGATCCTTCTTTCATTTTGGAGCAAATTTCAGGGAAGTTCTCGCTCTAATTTTACCTTCTCTTCACATTTACTTCATTTTTAGTACAAAAGGGACTTTGTACATTTCAAGTGGGGGACGGGAGTAGAATTATCTTGAACTTTATTAGCCCCCATTTTTCTAGTTTATTTTGAAAAATTTTGCCATTTTTAAAACTTTTGACATGTTTTTCTTAACCGAACTAGAATAGACCTTAGCCGAGCGCATTTAACCCTTGAATTAATATGGTGAGGATTAGCCTATTCAGTTTCACCCTGTTTACCCAAATCCACCAAAATATTGATTGTGCCGGTAGTTTTGTAAACTTTAGAACTTGGCTTTTACATCATTTCAAACCCATAGACGAGTAATGTGCTAGATACGTTTGGAAGGGACAATTTTAGAAGGCAATGTTTTAGGATTATCACCCAAATAGCCTTATATGTGTGTGTTTATCGATTAGTCACCTCGACTTCTCGACCCCCGTGTAAACCCTTTTGTTGCACTCATCTTTAGTGCAAGATACCCCTAGTTACACCCTTTTGAGCCATTCCTTTCGATTCTTACCTAAAATATATTGTTTCGATACACCATTACACCTTAGCCTACCGTGTAGTCTAGTCTATGATTGGGAAGTTGTTGTTTGCCCTAGTTCGAGGTCTAAATGGATGAATTCAGGAATCACGGCTACAAAGACATATCATTGAAGATCATTTGAAGACCCCCCAATTTCTCATGTTTTGTTCATCTCAAGTGGGGGAATGTATATTGTAGTAATAAAAAAAATGTGAAATTCTGTATGTAGATATTTGAAATAAACAGGTGCACCTATGTATAGCACCTTGATGAAGAGCTTATAAAGACTTAGTATCGAAGAGGCCACTTCGGTCACAATTGAAGAAAAAAGTTGGTGAATAATTCTACACCAACATGAAGATCAAGTTTTGTGCCCATAATGACGTCCTCTAATGGCAGATTTACTTGCTATGATCCAATTTCTGCGTTTCAAAGTTTAGACCTTGGGCGAACGGTAAATGGTGACGACTTAGTTGTAGGCTTAGACTATTTGCTTCTTATTTTTCATTTTACACCCATTATGTGAAATCCCATGTTTATTCCTACCCTTAGTCGTGAATCGTGCTTAGGTAAAGGATTCGAGCAGGTCTTGGTGTCTTGCCCGGCGTTCCGGTCATGTATCATTGCCTTTGTCGCTTTCGCCGTAGCATGTTAGTAACGACACCACACCTTTAACCTTATATATGTTCACCCAATGTTGCCTTCGAGAGTTGTACCGACCTTAGCTCTAGTGGGGGAGTTTTGTGTAACTGCCAAGCCTATGATAGAATACATACTATGACTGTGCAATGAGTGATCACCCCGAAAATTGACACTTAGAATATAGAGAGAGTGAGTGTTTGTTTCCCTTTTCGTGAGGTGTTCGGCTTTGAAAAATTCTAGCATAGGATATTTTTAAACTCATATTTCCCGAGTTATATTGGGGGATATCTTTTTGAGAATACTTCTAACGAGGTCTACTTGAGGGCAAGTAGAGTTCAAGTGGGGGGATATTTGATAACATCAAATTACCCTGATATTTAAGTGTCAATTTCCCCCTATTATGCTCATTTATATTGATTATTATGTGGATATGTACTGTTATTTCTTCATATTTTGTATCCAGGTTACAAGTGAACATAGGAGTTAAAGAGACAAGGAAATTGGAAAGTACGTGCAAAGATTGACAAATTCAAATGTGTTGGAAGAAGCTACGGCATAACATCATCTCTCAATTACGCCGTAGCAAGGAATTTAACCATGAAGACTAAAGACAAAGCGGATCAAGAGTTACGGCGTAACCACTCTTCTGAGATACGCCGTAACATATTCAAGTCTTCAAGGAATCTCTCGAATTGAAGGATACGCCGTAACACTACTATGGAACTACGGCGTAGCAACGACTACGACGTAACAACACATGAAGGCTACGCCGTAGAAATATTATCGGAATGGATAAGTATTGACAGACGAAGAGTTACGGCGTAACGTAGCGAATTAGTTACGCCGTAACTGATTACGTGGGCACAATAGAGTGTTGGGAACTGAAGATAACAAGAGAAAGAGACCATGAGACTAATTTTACATGAACCTAGACTCAATTATCTTCGAAACGCCGGGTAGCACGTCCCGTGACGACTGACGGTTTAAAATATATGATTTTTCTAAGATGGCCAGATTTCGGACAGACAGTTACGACGTAACACACTTTTCAACTACGCCGTAACGGTGTCGGAGCCTATAAATACAACCCTAAATCTGCACTTTAGGGTATCTCTCTTCACCCCCTCTTAGGGGTCGATTAGGGCACCACTCCAGGGCGATTTCCAGCAGTTCCAAGCCATATTTCCAAGGAGAATTCACCACCAATCATCATCATCATTAGTTTTACATCAAGTAATTTGTATCAAACATCATGGTTAATTCAATTCATGTTTTATTCATTATCTTTGGTATGATTTACTATATGTTTGGCTAAGCACCTCTGGTGCTAGCCTAGTTATGATGCCTATATTGTTTTAATCATGTTTCCGTACTTTTCTTATATGCTTTTACGTGTGTGCATGCTTAGTTTATCTTGAGAACCTTTTATTTCGGTAGTTTTGATATGCGGTTGTATCCATTACGCTAGCTTTAATTGAATTAAGACCCCAATTGAATTAGTAGGCTGGAAGAATTGACCATAGGACACTGGCCTGATGGATTGCGAGGAAATGGGAGGGATGACAACTGACCATATTGCCTCGTGTGCGAATTGACCATAGGATCACCTTCCGTACTTGATAAACTTAAGAAGTTAGAGAAATGGCCTATGATCATGACAACGGGCCATTTAGAGATAAGTCTAGCATGTAGTGGCACTAAATGACTTAAACCCGTATACCATACGTCGGCTTACTACATGGAGAGTGCCATGGTTCCTGACAGGATTCGGGGGAGATAGGCTAGGGAACTTGACCATATGCACCTAGTGATATATGTCCACCCCACCTAAAGCATAAGATTAGTTTAATAGGGAACATGACGTAAAATGATATAGGAGTAGTAGCTAGGCTAGTACTCTTCTCTCCCACTGCTCACATCTTCAGTTTACTTTCTAGCTTTCATTTACTTTTTCCGTCTTATTAATCATTTCAACTCTCAAACTAGTATTAAATCGTGACATCTAGACTTAGATAATATCCGCACCACATAGCTCTTGGGACGACCTCGGTATTACCATTAACTAGCCTACACACGACCGGATTCTCTGTCCGTTAGTGCATATAGATAGACCTAATTAGGTAAAACGAGAATTTATAATATTAAAACCTGGTCGGTAAAACCTGCATCAAATACCTATAGTAGGTATTTCACAGGTAAATGTTTGCTTTTTATGTGCATTCATTACTTGCATGACTCTCTAGACTTGCCCACGTATCCTCACAAGCCGAAAAACTCAACACTCACACCCTATAAACCCCCAGTATGTCAAGCATAAGATCACAACAACACCATAATAAGTAATTTACCAATCTAACACACTAAACTTACCACAACACCATAACAAACCCTAAACAAACCCTAATTAGGTCTATGTGCTTACTAAACCCTTTATGCTTAGTTAAACTAGTTTGAAAGTGTCCAAGGCTTAAGTATTAGTTACCTTAGGAACATTAGGATACTTTAGGACCTTAGGCACTAGTACAACCCATTAGAGCTTAGGTACAAGTCCCTTAGGCACAAAACCATAACTAGGTTATAACTTCCCGAAAACTAGGTCAAACCTTCCCAAATCTTTCCCATAACTACCACCACTTAGTATAAACCCCTTAGGACTTAGGATTAGTCACTAAACACTCTTAGGACTTAACTTAGGCACTAAACCCTGGGCAAAACTCTAAACTCTCACTAGGCAAAACTAGGTTAGAAATAGACCTAAACCATAGAACTAGGCTACTATAACAACTCAAACCTTACAACCAAGCACCCTAGCACCTTATCCTAACCTACCTAGCACCCTAACACCTTAAAAGCACCCACACAAGTAGGTGCATCACTTACTTGTCACCTACTTAACTAAACCATCACTAAACCATCACTAATAACCCTAAACCACCACTAATCCACCACTAATCACCCTAAACCATCACTAAACCTCCCAAGCAGCTTACAAGCACCTCCACGCACCCAAGCAAGGAGGTGCATCACCTCCTTGTCACCTTCTTCCCCAAACCGCCTCCCTCGGCCTCTCACCACCACAACCGGCCTATCTCAGCCCCCTAGCTACTCCATAGCTGCTCTTTGTCACCTCCTAGACCTGCCACACCATGCCATATCTTAGCTTGCTTGACCTCCCCCTCCTCGACACATGGCGAGGCATTTCTTGCTCGCCACTCCTTACGCGGCTATAAATAGCCAAGCCTCCCCTCATTTCTTCTTCACACCTCTTCTCCTCTCTACCTCGCTTATATTCTGTAGTACTAGACCCTTAGAAGCCAAAGAGATCGAGTAGCGAAGCCTTGGTAGTGTCGAGTTGTGGTTTTGGCCGAGAGATACCCTAGAAAACCCTAAACCCTCGTTAACCTTTCCTCGAACTAGGTAAGTCCTCACTTTGGTCATTTTAGCTTTAGTTTAGTCTTAGGATAGATATAGGATGACTTAGAACCCATAGGATCCCTTGCCTAAGCCTTGGTCATAATCATTTGCTAGTTTACATTTTAAAATCCTAATTAGGGTCGAATTGCCTTAAACATACTATAAGCCCTTTACATAAGCTAAAATCTGACTTAGATAACTTAGATAAGCTAAAATTAGTTAAACATAAGCTAGGAAACCTTTTTGTTTCATAAAAATATAGTTTGCATGGAATTAGGACTAGTTTTGCAAAACTTTCCATGCATAGGGGTATATACGGTAATTTTCTGAAAATATAGAGTCTATGGACTATTTTTGACATTTCTTAGAAGTTATAAGTATAAGGACCCTTTTTGCAAAATTATAAAACCCTAGGATAAAAAGTTAAGTAGTTATAAACTTAAAAGGACTAGTTTTGCAAAAGTTATAAAGTTAAGGGTATAAAGGGTAAATATAGAAAACTTAAGATTCCAAGGGTCATTTCTGTCATTTTCTCAAAATATAGAAGTATAGGGACTAGTTGTGTCAAGTATAAATAGTTATAAATATAAGTAATATAAGTATAATAAAATCTAGGGTAGATTATGTAAATATAGTAAACTTAAAGGGTATAAAGTAAACTATTTCATATATATAGCAAACCTATTTTAAATTTAGAAGCATAACACAATACTAGGGAGCTTCATGTGAGGAGTACTATGTTGATATTTCGTTCTGACGAGTTTGTTGGGTTTACGATTTAAAGTGCCCTGACTCGTCAAACGATTATTGCATATACTTCTGAATTATGATGGCCCGAACGGTGTTATGTTATAACTAAACCCTAATAACAACATGACTCAATAGTAAGGAGCTTCATGTGAGGAGTATTAACTTCTGAATTATGATGGCCCGAACGGTATTATGTTGATAACATAATACAATAGTAGGGAGCTTCATGTGAGGAGTCTTATACTTCTGAATTATGATAGCCTGAACGGTGTTGTGTTATATCTAAAACACTAAGAACCCTAAGAATAATTAATTAAGAAACATAAACTAAACGACTAAAGCTTGACATACATCCACAACAACAACAACAACATTAGGATACGTGAGTAAGACAGTCTAGTTTCCGAGTCACTCTTTGCACTAGTTAGAATTCCCTAAGCCTAGGTGAGTTTCGTAGCCTCACATCTTTTTGAAACTTTTCACTCTAAATGCTTTACAAACCCTGTGAGGGGGATACGTGCTACTTGCTTTACTTAAAACCGAATACAAGTCTTTTTCTTTGGTTGTGGCACGAGTAAACAAACTGCCACCACTATATAACCAAAATTCATGAATCTAATCATTTGGGATATTTTACCCACGCGNTATGATGGCCTGAACGGTGTTGTGTTATATCTAAAACACTAAGAACCCTAAGAATAATTAATTAAGAAACATAAACTAAACGACTAAAGCTTGACATACATCCACAACAACAACAACAACATTAGGATACGTGAGTAAGGCAGTCTAGTTTCCGAGTCACTCTTTGCACTAGTTAGAATTCCCTAAGCCCAGGTGAGTTTCGTAGCCTCACATCTTTTTGAAACTTTTCACTCTAAATGCTTTACAAACCTTGTGAGGGGGATACGTGCTACTTGCTTTACTTAAAACCGAATACAAGTCTTTTTCTTTGGTTGTTGCACGAGTAAACAAACTGCCACCACTATATAACCAAAATTCATGAATCTAATCATTTGGGATATTTTACCCACGCGAACGCGAGTATAGTTGATAGATCTATTGGAGTCTGACAACTCCCGTTGGTATTAACACCTCACTGGGTGGTACCAATAAGTACTATACTTGAACCCACTGAAGGATTAACTTTGGCAAGTTATCCTTCCCATCCCCTCATGTTGGGTCTGCAGCCCACATGACCCGGATTGTTAACGTGTGGTTCATGAGCTTAGTGCAACATACCCCCTCCTGATAATTGTGCATGCATCACGATTATCACACACACACAACATTTTCCTAGATGGGTGTAACAACGTAGCCCAGGGAACTTGTATTCACTAACACCTAAACCTATCATTCTCACTCAACACCTAGTGTTGAATTTTTAAGCATGTATCCTAGGTCATTATGGAGACATGGCAGGAGGAGGCACTGAACTCGGAGGAATTTCATTTTTGTTATCATTCTCACACTATTTCACACTTAGATTCACGGGACCTCATTTTAATAAAACTCTGATATTTTAATGAATGATAACATATTTATAAAAACGTCTTTTTTCGAGTCGTTTTCTATTACTGTAACTGTGATTCCATGAAGTAATACCCCAACTCTAAATCCGCTGCAAAACGTGAAAATGGGGGTGTTACACATAACCATTCATGTTACAAAGAAAATAAGATGCGTAGGATATAAGTTATCCTTTGTCAATCTTATGATAAGAGAAGTACATCTAATATTCTCAAAGATTGATGACTCACATAATAGTTAATAACATATTTTGTGTGACACTTTTACTTGACATGTGATTTTGAGTGTTGAGTCGTTCATGAGCAAAGTTTACATATGTTGTTTGTTTGCTCGTGTTTGGTTTTTCGGAAATGACACATTTACTAATTGCATTGCAAAGTAAATTACTTGAATATTTCGGATGAAATATCCAAGTTGTCAATCCTACTTAGTTGTGTCTTTTATGTATCTTTTAAACATATTAGTTTAATGTTTGGAACACAACCATTGGACAAGAAGACTCAATATGACATCTTCAACACAAGTGTGAGTTATGATTCGATGCATATTATTTTCGTTTTGAGAGGACGTCATTATTCTCATAACAACCGAGTGTGATTGAGTATGTAGATTCAAGATAATATATTTCGTTATATTTTGATGTTATCTTGAAGCTAGACAAATAATGACTCCAATTTCATGTCCATACTTGAAAACTTGTCAATGAGATTCGATGATGATATCAATTATAATTTGAATAATGAATTGATATGTACTCGAAATCTTTCTCGACCCTCACGATCACTTCTTTTGAAAAGAAAATAAAAATTTAGGGAATGTGTTCTATTTATTCTAATACTAGTAGTATGTGTGAGGTTAATGACATATTAAGTTACTACTTTGATATTGTCATTTATTTTTATTTGTGAAAAACTATTTATATCATTAAGAATAATATTCTTAGTTTTTCAACACCTCATTAGCATAAAAATAATTATCTTAACCATTTTTAT
>LBNU01008708.1:0-10713 GCA_014162995.1 Artemisia annua | reverse complement strand
ACTCAAGACTCTAACACTTTGTATCTTCTGATACTTTGTTTCTCTCTTGGACTAGAAGATGAATGAAGGTGATCACCTTGAATGGATGATTGGATCACTCTAAAACAAACTAAGACTCTCTAAATGATCAAAGAAAGCTGATCTAACTAAGAAGGGATAGACCAGAGAAAAGTGGCTGAAAAATCAAGTGGAAGTGTAAAATGGTCACTATTTATAGACAAAGGAAAAAATAGCGTTACAGACGGGACTGCACCACTAATTGTCACACGGTACCACTAAATTTAGGTACCGTGGGTACCGCCGGACAAAAATGCTCCAATTTTTGTCTTAGTGCGAAAGTTTATTTGGAGAGTTTGGAGCTGGTTTGGGTAAAAATATAGCTGTTGCGGACTTATTTTTGAAATTAAAACATTTCTTTTTAATTCAAAAATAGTGGTAAAAAGTATTTTTGAAAAAATGTTTTGTCACATTAAAATTGTGAAGTTTAAAGAAAAATGTAATCCTTTGATCATTTGTCAAGTAGTAGATTTGTTTGTTCATACCTTGAGTGATTTACGTCGGGATAGAAATCTACGACTTTGAAGAAGCATACTTGAGACGTCGAGAGGTGTTGATGTAAGTATGCATTGATGATTGGTGTTTACATGTAACTTGCGCATTTTACGTTATGCATTACAAGTTACATGTTTGTCATTATTAAAACCGAAGAAACCGTTAAGTTTAAATATCGTAATATTTGCACTAACAGTATAGTATTTTGGGGTTTCTCTGATTCTGACATTAGTGAGCACCACCCATGGTCTTCTGAAAGCATGAATGAAAAAAGAGTTAAAAGGTGGAGTGATGAATTCGAGTTCAAAAAGCTCTTATTTGATATTGATTGTGACTTTGATTTAAGTCAAGATCTTATAGAGATGACAAATGAAGTCAAAGTTGAACAAGGGATGGAAGAGCCTGCGCATTATGAGTTTGATGGTGTAATGTATAACACTGATGATGATTGTTAGGTCACCATTTTGTAACATAAGATCATGTAATTCCAGAGAGAGAAAGTAAGTAGAGAGAGAGAGAGAATGGAAGGAACTCTTATGAAATAAAATGAACTTGATATTACTAATGAGAACCAACACCCTCTAAGGAGGGATTACATGTCTATTTATACTAGTAGTCTAGGGCTTCACATGTTTCACATATTAGCACATTTGGCCCTTAGACTTTTACATAACATGAATAATAGACTTAATAACATGAAACATTATTAAAAACTAAACATAATGATAATCTAAAGCAACCTATTACATAATTAGATGACCAAGACTTGATAATGTTTAGAAGCATTCCTAACAATCTCCCCCTAAGGGTTGGTCATCAAGGTTGCTAGACGTCTTCATTTTTGTCTTAAACTTTGACATTTATGGCTTTAGACGTCTTCAGAAAAATCATTAAGCAATAATGTTCTTTGTTCATCATTCAGTGTTCATCGTTGTTGTAGTGATCCAATGATGGTATAATCTGCTTTTCGTCACTCCTTCGCCACCATTGGATTTACGCCTTTCCAACATCCTCATACATCTTTAACTTTGTGTTATGCATCTATATCTCTCATTTCATTACTGTAGATTCATTTTTGTTGACATAGAATCTTTCTTTGACCTTTTCTTTGCATCGATCTTTTAAAGAGAGCTTTCCTTTGACTTTGAGCTGTAGGTGTGAGCATGTGGAAACTGGTGTCATGATGGTGGTTGTACCTGCATAAAATAGTTAGTAATAAAATATCCGGTACTTACAGGTTCGGAATTAGAGATTGTCAACAGCATAGTGTGAAGACTCTCTCTAATCCTTACCAAGGTCATTCCCAAATCGGATGCCCTCGAGAGAGCTTACAAGATATACCTAAGTACATCAATGATTGGGTGAGTCGCTGGAGATCACCTCACGACTGTAGACCGTTTGGAACCACCGCAAACACTAAGCGTAACCCACAAGGAGTTACCGAAGCGACCTGCTGTCAGGGCTGTTTAATGTTGACCCTGGCAGGAGTTTCCATTCAATAACTGAGAATCACAATTGTGAATCCTCTTATAAATGTTCTGGCAGATTGCTAAGATCTGCGAAGGACTCGATAATTTACAACTGGCGTCCTTAATGTTGAACCACCAATGTAGAAATATTAGGTGTTCCTAAGAGATCTTTGATGTATCTTGCGGCTCTAGACTCAATAAGTGCACATTTAGTCATCGGAGACTGGGGAGGTGTCTCCTGTTTCAATATCAACATAGCTCGTAGTGAGCGGTCGATAGATTATGCAGGGTTCCCGGTGAGAATGAAACAAGCTCTTTTGAGAGAACTTGAGTGACTTAAAAGGTTAGGTGGGTCCATGACGTCTTAATCTTCAATACCGGCGTCGCCTTAGCAACAACCAGTAGCATATGAGTTGAACCCGGTGTCTGCCCTAAGGTTGAACATATGGAGGGCTATTTCTTTTCACCCTTTTCGTTGCTTTTCTTTTTAATTCTTCAACTACTTCTTTCTCCTTTCATTCATATCTCCTTTTTTCATATCATACCTAAGGACTTCTATTTCTAAACTATTGGTGTTGTCCTTGGGTAGATCCATCCGGCTCTAGAGGATCATAAGACGATTTTCCTAACCTTAGTCACCTTATATCACCATGACTAACCTATTGTTGTCATAAACCATTTGTTTGAAAATCTCTCAAAGTGTTTTATGAGTATAAAACATATTTGGTTAACACTTTGAGAGTTTTGCTTTTTCAGAAATACTCCCCCTTCACATGTGCTCGTAATTGTTTAAGGTAAATTTGCACATGTTGGGTAGAGTTGGCCCTTTTTGAATTGATCAACTCTTAATAGACATATACCCGAGGGACACGTTTACGTTGCTCAGTTAAAGGGATCCATTATCAGCTCTTAGGTGATAACTAGCCCTAATAACTAACTTGAAGTTGTTAACATTCCTTATTAAGGAAGTTAGACCCGTCAAAGTATACATCTAAGAAGAGTTTCTCGAAACGGTACTTTCTACTTGGATAAATCCTTTCGAATGCTAACTTTTGTGTTTCGTCAATTCGTGGATGATAACTGAGTCGAGCTCATGCGAGATTCAACATTTTCCAACCATATTTTAATCATTTTTTCATTTTCTCCCCCTCAAAAATAGCATATAAGTGTTGTTTTTGTGAAAATTTTGATTAAAATATGCTTTTTGAGTCTTATGGGGAGAATTCAACAAGAACATTTTATTTAGAACAAAGATTGTATCAAATATTCCCCCTCAATAAGTGAAATAACTTTTTGAGGTTTTGATTACGAGAGGGAATACTTGTTCGTTTGAGCAAAATTATGAAAAACTTTTGAAAAATTTGATTAATTCTACTCAAAAGTAAGAAGCTTTCGCTCCTTATATGAGGATTGAGGCACTGAAACGTACCTCAGGGTCCTTTAATTTCAAAGTGTGGGTTGTACACTGTTATGTGTGCACAAGCCATTGTTTTAATACAAAATTTGTTTTCCTTTAACAAAAAAACTCCCCCTCAAATAATGAAGTTTATTCGAGAGATTAGTCTTTTGGAGCAAAATTTTAAATTGTATTTAAAAAAATACTTTTTGAAAAATTCGTGGAATGATTCTGCTCAAGGTTTTAGAAAACACAATCAAGTATTATACAACAAAAAATGCTTGAATATCAGATTAGACAACAACCTCGGGAACCCATTTAAGCATGGCGCCAATAGGTTTACCAAAATTTGAAATCGATTTATAGGTTTTGTCTATCCGATTAAAAGATGTTGAATTCCAACGAGGACCGAAAAACTTTGTTTCATTTTGAAATACCACTCGTTGAATCAGTGGAAATTTAAAACTCCTTTTCTGTTGAAAGTTGTTTGAGAAACCCGGTGTCTCTCTTTTGAGTTTTAAAATCTGAAGAAGAAGATTTCCATCTAGAGTTGAACCTCATGGGTTCTTTTCGAAGATTTGTTTTTGTGATGAATGGAAACCTTCCGGTATTAGGGATGTTCAGAGTCATTCTTTTATTGCAGCAAAAGCAATCCAGATATTGAAAATTTGAACGGTTTTGAACGACTTTGCTTTGGTTTCCACACTTGCTTTACCGATGTAAATGAGAGTGTAGAGTTTGAAAAACTTGTTTCTCATCAATTGAATCCTTTTCCAAGTTTAGCCATTTGACACATTTAGCCCTTTAACCTCAAAATATGTTCCATAAGAAACATTTTGACAATTGTTGAAAATTTGACTATCAATGGGATAATATGTACTTGCACAGAAAGAAATGCATCAGGCACAAACAAGTATACAGATGAATCAAAAACTCATTCTAAATCTTACTAAGTGCTCACAATTCTCAAATTAACACACAAGATCACAGATTAATTCATTCTTTCACTCGAAATTCTCCAATTATTATCATGGTTTGGGGTTATGATTTGAGGCTTTGCACGCATGTTAGCATCATAATGCATAAATATTGAACAAACTAATGTCCTAGTAGTAGCAGCAAAGTCATCGACATCTTATACCCTAAATCACATGATTTCAAAGCTATGTTGTTTCTAATCGAGCAAACACACCAATCGAGTATTCTTTAGTGTCCTCTAAAGCTATATGAAATAATTAATTAGACTAAACAAAAAAAAATTACCCCGATTGATAATTACATAAACCCTAGTTTCTGATTATGCCTTTTTGACCGTTAAAAACATTTGAAACATTTAGGGAACGATTAGACAACAACCATGAAGAAATTAGAAACACACAATTGTGGAGAAGATCGAAGATAAAAAAAAAGCGTTAGACTGATTCGTTGACTTTTTAATTATGTGTGCTACTTTTGAGAACATTTGTGGAAGATAAAAATTTCATTTCTCCCCCTCGAATTAGCATTTACTTTGTGAAACCTTTTTGCACATTTTAATTCGAGAGATCATAGAATTTTTGAAAATGTGTTTTTAATCTAAACGATGAAGAAACAATTTTTCTTTAAGACTTATGATTAGGTGTGCAAACTTCATGATGTTGTGAAAAATTTTCTCCCCCTCAAAACATGTTCCATTTTGACAGTTTAAAGCGAGTTTGTTTTTAATAGAGGAACATAGTTTTGAAGATAAGAAGTTTGTGCACAGAGAGAGAAGATTCTTTTTGTAGTTTTTGAAAGTTTTATGTTTTTGTATTTTGTTTTTTGATAAAAAGATATTTACAAAGTGTTTTGGTGTTTGACTTTCTCAGTAGTTTTTAAGAAAGTTCTTTCAGATTATTAGGAGTCAAACATCGCATACCAATCTGGTGGACTAATTCAGCAAACCTTGAAGAAGATAGTGGTTTAGTGAATAAGACTGCCAGTTGTTATTCCGTACCCACAAAATGTAGTTCAATAGTACCCTTCTCGACATGATCCTTGATGAAATGATATCTAAGAGCAATATGCTTGGCGTTCAACATGTTTTTTCAAATCCATTTAAGTCCAATGATGTGTTGAAGGGTGATGTTGGTAGAACGTATGCATATTAGACGGATCCAAATTGCGAGAAGATGACTCTGCTATATCAGGTACGGTTGGAGCCGATGCAAATGGATTGAAGCAAGCATTTCCGTCATAATCTGCAAGTGCGGGTACTTCTTGGTTTTGTTGATCAGCAGCTGTATCATTGTTGTTGGAAGCAGTATGTTCTTCTGTTGTTGGAGAATCGATTGGAGGTGCATTTGCAGCAACGGTTGTTGTTGTAGATTCAGGTGTATCTTGAATTAGAATAGTATCAGGTTGTGCAGCAGAAACATTAGATACATCTGGAGCACAACATCCAAGAGTCTCAATAAACATTGGAGAGAACAAGGTTTCCAATTGATGATGATTACGTTCCAATGGTGGTGCAGCAGATTGATCATGAAAATTAAGACAGTTGGTTGCGGGTCCTAAGCTGTTTTGCTCAGAAGCCATTTCATTAAGCTCGGGTCCGAAACTGAGTTGTTCCGAAGCCATTCCTGTTGTATCTGTAAAGAAAGAAGGAAGAGACAAAACAGAGAACATGGATCCCCAAGTGTATTTGGGTTCAGGATGTTAGAAGCATAACGTTGTAGTGTCAATTATCTTCTTGACACCCGAACACACGATTTCGATGGGTTTCTTTCTCAACTCAGGGATAGATGTTGTGGAGTTCACTTTGGTTTTGGTGCAAATGTCTAAAATCTTTCCTGTAGGAATCCACCTAAGACCAATCATTTTGAAAATTCTACCCGTGGGTACCCACCTAATGTTAGATCTAGGAGATGTTTTCTTTTTAGATGCAGTTGAATTAAATGTAGGAGCATCACTTCTTTGAGAAAACCTTGATCCACTTCTTAGGTTTCTGAATCTTATCTTTTGGTTCAACGGGTTTGTTTGGTTTTATTGTCTTAGTCGATTGAGCCTGTGCATGTGAATTCACTTCTTGAAGATATTTTGACACACAAACATCATGATTAGCTTGAAAAACACATTTCTGACATGTAGGACATACACATTCAGCATTTTTGATGAAAACAGTAAGTTTAGGTTTGTCCTTACACGCATTTGAAAATTGTTTTGTATTCGAAAAAGAATTTGAACTTCTAGAGTGGGCTCCTCTGTGCACATCTTGATTGTTAACGCGACTACTCGTAGATGCTAGCGAATCCCTATTTGTTTGTTGAGTGCTCCTAGGTTTTGGTTTGCTACTACTAGTAGTGTTCAGTAGTACAGTGGAAGGCATCACACGAGGTTTTGAACCTAGAATTCCGTCCTTTTGAAGTAGTGCCTTTTTTCTAGCCATTTCTAGATCATAGTTCTTGTTTATGTCATTTATACCATAAGACTCTTTACTTTTAATGCTCGATTTAGACATTGTATTCGAACTAATCCTAGGTGAGCCAAGTATAATCACGTGTTGAGGTTTAGCAGAAACAGATGCATTTTCCTTAGGCCAAGAATGTGGAGTAACTGGTTTTGTCAAATCATTTTTCTCAGCAACTTGGGAGGTAAACCGAGATTTTGAAAATTTAGGTCTTTCAGATTTAAATGTAGTTGGTTGTCTAACCACTGATTGTTTTCTGATAGGTTGAAGAGTCGGTTTCCCCAAGTTTGGTGGTTTTGCAAACTTAGTATCCACATTCTCGCAAGTCAATCTTCTTAATTTGTTTTGCAATGCAGCATGTGCAAACACCTTTGCTTGAATTTGACCTTTTTAAAAGCTCATTTTCCTTAACTAATGTATCCACACGTTTACTTTGTTCATTCAAAAGCTGACCATTGTTACCCGAAGTTAGAGATTCGTTTTGCAATTTAAGTTCAAGTGAGATGCAATGTGCCTCAAGTTTNCAACGGTTGTTGTTGTAGATTCAGGTGTATCTTGAATTAGAATAGTATCAGGTTGTGCAGCAGAAACATTAGATACATCTGGAGCACGACATCCAAGAGTCTCAATAAACATTGGAGAGAACAAGGTTTCCAATTGATGATGATTACGTTCCAATGGTGGTGCAGCAGATTGATCATGAAAATTAAGACAGTTGGTTGCGGGTCCTAAGCTGTTTTGCTCAGAAGCCATTTCATTAAGCTCGGGTCCGAAACTGAGTTGTTCCGAAGCCATTCCTGTTGTATCTGTAAAGAAAGAAGGAAGAGACAAAACAGAGAACATGGATCCCCAAGTGTATTTGGGTTCAGGATGTTAGAAGCATAACGTTGTAGTGTCAATTATCTTCTTGACACCCGAACACACGATTTCGATGGGTTTCTTTCTCAACTCAGGGATAGATGTTGTGGAGTTCACTTTGGTTTTGGTGCAAATGTCTAAAATCTTTCCTGTAGGAATCCACCTAAGACCAATCATTTTGAAAATTCTACCCGTGGGTACCCACCTAATGTTAGATCTAGGAGATGTTTTCTTTTTAGATGCAGTTGAATTAAATGTAGGAGCATCACTTCTTTGAGAAAACCTTGATCCACTTCTTAGGTTTCTGAATCTTATCTTTTGGTTCAACGGGTTTGTTTGGTTTTATTGTCTTAGTCGATTGAGCCTGTGCATGTGAATTCACTTCTTGAAGATATTTTGACACACAAACATCATGATTAGCTTGAAAAACACATTTCTGACATGTAGGACATACACATTCAGCATTTTTGATGAAAACAGTAAGTTTAGGTTTGTCCTTACACGCATTTGAAAATTGTTTTGTATTCGAAAAAGAATTTGAACTTCTAGAGTGGGCTCCTCTGTGCACATCTTGATTGTTAACGCGACTACTCGTAGATGCTAGCGAATCCCTATTTGTTTGTTGAGTGCTCCTAGGTTTTGGTTTGCTACTACTAGTAGTGTTCAGTAGTACAGTGGAAGGCATCACACGAGGTTTTGAACCTAGAATTCCGTCCTTTTGAAGTAGTGCCTTTTTTCTAGCCATTTCTAGATCATAGTTCTTGTTTATGTCATTTATACCATAAGACTCTTTACTTTTAATGCTCGATTTAGACATTGTATTCGAACTAATCCTAGGTGAGCCAAGTATAATCACGTGTTGAGGTTTAGCAGAAACAGATGCATTTTCCTTAGGCCAAGAATGTGGAGTAACTGGTTTTGTCAAATCATTTTTCTCAGCAACTTGGGAGGTAAACCGAGATTTTGAAAATTTAGGTCTTTCAGATTTAAATGTAGTTGGTTGTCTAACCACTGATTGTTTTCTGATAGGTTGAAGAGTCGGTTTCCCCAAGTTTGGTGGTTTTGCAAACTTAGTATCCACATTCTCGCAAGTCAATCTTCTTAATTTGTTTTGCAATGCAGCATGTGCAAACACCTTTGCTTGAATTTGACCTTTTTAAAAGCTCATTTTCCTTAACTAATGTATCCACACGTTTACTTTGTTCATTCAAAAGCTGACCATTGTTACCCGAAGTTAGAGATTCGTTTTGCAATTTAAGTTCAAGTGAGATGCAATGTGCCTTAAGTTTCGAAAAATCTTTTTGAAATTGGGCAATGGTCTTTTTAAGACAAGCATTTTCAAACTCAAGAGTTTGGTTCGTTGGTACATTTGTTTTGCTTATATTTAATGAATCAGACAAAGGCTGTTTGACAAGATGTTGGTCAACATTCTGATCAACCCCTCCTTCATTTCTGAATTCAGGTTGTTCAGTCAGTTGATGTTCATGAACAGATATATCAAGATTGACAACTGATTGTACCTCAACCATTGGCTCTTTGTCAAATATGGGTTCCGTATCATAGATTGGTCTGATATCTGCACAATCAGCACTTGTATCATTCCCCGATCTACTGCTGTCATCCTCGGTCATTGGCTCTCTGTCAAATATGGGCTCTGTGTCATCCTGCTTCTCTGATTCTGTCCCACTGCTTTCTGTAACAACCAAATTAGCTTCCAATGCTTTAATCGTGTGACATTTCTAAAATTTCATGTCATTTATTTTAATAGTTTATTATTCAACTATTCTATTTTTAACTAATTAACTTGGTCGGAAGTTATCCGTGTACGTTCAATTCATTCGACTACGACTATACTATGTCCAATCTACACTTTTTATGCATCATTGTTTCCTTACAATCCTATTTTAAAAGTCACTTCTTACTTTTTCCATTTTTACGTAAACCTTGCACCTTTTATGTTTTACGCGATTTAAATTTACGTTTTATGCTTTTAACAACATGAACCAACCCTAGACTATGGTAATTTTACATATTTTATGCATTTTAACCTATTTTTAAAAAACTTGTTTCTCATCAATTGAATCCTTTTCCAAGTTTAGCCATTTGACACATTTAGCCCTTTAACCTCAAAATATGTTCCATAAGAAACATTTTGACAATTGTTGAAAATTTGACTATCAATGGGATAATATGTACTTGCACAGAAAGAAATGCATCAGGCACAAACAAGTATACAGATGAATCAAAAACTCATTCTAAATCTTACTAAGTGCTCAGAATTCTCAAATTAACACACAAGATCACAGATTAATTCATTCTTTCACTCGAAATTATCCAATTATTATCATGGTTTGGGGTTATGATTTGAGGCTTTGCACGCATGTTAGCATCATAATGCATAAATATTGAACAAACTAATGTCCTAGTAGTAGCAGCAAAGTCATCGACATCTTATACCCTAAATCACATGATTTCAAAGCTATGTTGTTTCTAATCGAGCAAACACACCAATCGAGTATTCTTTAGTGTCCTCTAAAGCTATATGAAATAATTAATTAGACTAAACAAAAAAAAATTACCCCGATTGATAATTACATAAACCCTAGTTTCTGATTATGCCTTTTTGACCGTTAAAAACATTTGAAACATTTAGGGAACGATTAGACAACAACCATGAAGAAATTAGATACACACAATTGTGGAAAAGATCGAAGATAAAAAAAAAAGCGTTAGACTGATTCGTTGACTTTTTAATTATGTGTGCTACTTTTGAGAACATTTGTGGAAGATAAAAATATCATTTATCCCCCTCGAATTAGCATTTACTTTGTGAAACCTTTTTGCACATTTTAATTCGAGAGATCATAGAATTTTTGAAAATGAGTTTTTAATCTAAACGATGAAGAAACAATTTTTCTTTAAGACTTATGATTAGGTGTGCAAACTTCATGATGTTGTGAAAAATTTTCTCCCCCTCAAAACATGTTCCATTTTAAAAGTTTAAAGCGAGA
>LBNU01008707.1:20557-72208 GCA_014162995.1 Artemisia annua | reverse complement strand
AATCCTTTTCTAAAAGTTTAGTCATAGGACGCGATATTTTTGAAAAATCTTTGATAAAACAGCGGTAAAAACCGGCATGTCCTAGAAAACTTCTAACGGCTTTAACGTTAGTTGGTGGTGGTAATTTGGTGATAACATCTATTTTTGCTTTATCTACTTCCATTCCTGAACTTGATATTTTTTGTCCTAACACAATTCCTTCAGTCACCATGAAATGACATTTTTCCCAATTAAGAACTAGATGTGCAGCTTCACATCTCTCAAGCATTTTATCGAGATTGGAAAGACAAGTTTCAAAAGAATCACCAAAAATGGAAAAGTCATCCATGAAAACTTCCATAGATGTCTCAAGCATGTCTTGGAATATTGCGATCATACACCTTTGAAAAGTTTCAGGTGCATTACATAGACCAAAGGGCATACGCCGGTAAGCGTAGGTTCCAAAAGGACATGTAAATGTAGTTTTCTCTTGATCGGCTGGATCGATAGGAATTTGGAAATATCCCGAAAAACCATAAAGGAAGCAAAAGTATTTGTTCCCTGCTAATCTTTCGAGCATCTGATCCATGAATGGTAGAGGAAAATGATCTTTCCTGGTGGCTTTGTTAAGTTTTCTGTAATCAATACATACTCGCCATCCAGTGACAGTTCTAGTAGGAACTAATTCATTCCTTTCGTTGGTCAATACGGTCATTCCTCCTTTCTTTGGAACACAATGAACTGGGCTCACCCATGGACTATCCTCGATAGGATAAATAATTCCTGCATCAAGAAGTTTGATGATTTCCTTCTTAACCACTTCTTTCATATTGGGGTTGAGTCGACGTTGTCTTTCTACAACGGGTTTAGTACCTTCTTCACAATTGATTTTGTGTTTGCAAAAATATGGGCTAATTCCTGGGATATCAGAAGTTTTCCATGCAAAAGCGCGTTTATGCTTCTTAAGAACAGAAACGAGCCTTTCTTTTTGATTTGTTTCGAGCAACGACGATATGACTACTGGAAGAAGTGAATTTTCTTCTAAGTAGGCGTATTCGAGATTATTGGGAAGAGGTTTGAGTTCCAAATCAGTGGGTGGCTCTTCCAGAGATGATTTGATTTTCATTTGATCTTTTTCAGTGATATCTTTAAATTTCTCTTCTTTCTCTTCTTCTTCTTCTTCGAATTTTACTTCCATGAATTCCTCAAATTCTTTATCAGAATCTGTTTCACTGATCTTTTCGGAAGTAGTCATGAAGGGTTTCGAATCGTCAAGTAATGCATCCAATTCTTCTTCAGTGACTTCATCAATTACATCGATGTTATAGCATGTGTCATCACTGGAATTCGGATATTTCATTGCTTTATCGATTAAGAAGTTGATTTTAATCATAATCAAAGTGGATAGCAAATCAGAATCAAATCAGAGGAATCATAGCAAAGGCTCATATCAAATGAATCATATCAAAAGGGATCATAGTAAAGTCAAGGATCGAAAAGTCACGAGAAGTCCCTATTGAAAAGGGATAGAATATCTGTACCTTATGCAAAGCAAACCAAATACCAAAGGAAAGCACACGGAAATGGAACTACTCCCTCTTCGACGGATCTACACGAATTAATAATCAAGTATTACTTATAATGCTCGGTTTAAATCATATTACTCATTTTAGGTTTCTTTCTATTTTTAGTAACTTGCCATAATTAGTAATCCTTCATATTTAGTAACTTTCCCGAATTAGTACTTTAAAACTTTAAGGTTATTATTGACAATTAAATAATATTAAAGGTTTAAAATAACTAATATAATCAGGTAGGGTTAATTATGACCATTTAGTAAAGTTTAGGGCCAAAATATAAATTATCAAAATTAAATATTAAAAATGTCAAATAAAATTATTTTAAACTTTATTTTAATAAATTAATAGTAAGATAATAATTTTGGACACCGTCATTATAATTTTATGTAATTTATTAACGTACCCACGATCTAAATATTTATGCCACGACGACCCAAATAAGTTCATGACACCCTCTTGTTAAAAATATGCCGAGACAACCACTTCTCTTGTTGTTTAAATAAGCCGCGGCACCCACTCTTTTATTTATTATTTGCGATTCAAAAAAATCAAACCGAAACATGCATGCATTAACTTCTCGACATCAAAATATAACTCTAAAAAAAATATTTTAGTTCCACTGCTTCGTTGTTAAATAAAGGTTTCAAACGAACTAAAATGACCAAAACATAGGCGCAAATATATAATTCACATTAAAAGTCTCAAAACCGAATTATAGATCGATATAACCACTTCATAGCTTCATGATTTAAATATAGTTTTCTCATTTATGTGTACAACTGATTTAGTAAGATATGTTATTAACATATTAGCAGATTATCAAGATTCATGTCCACGTCACATACCATGCATTCATTTATTTCATTACAAGTCAACACAAACAATCATGCATTTATTTGTTAGCTCTTTTAAGATATGACGTAACATTTTATAAGTCGAATGATAGGTATATCAACCATACGAATTTCATGACCAGAAACAAAATATAGATCGAATGAGATAATCTTCATAATCGTTATCTTATGTGAAGTTTTATTATTTCATGCGTCTATTATCTCATGCGAAATATCCTTACGATTTATGTGAATGTTTTTCTGTCATAATGTGTTATTTATATCGTATAACAAGCATGTGTTACTATAACTGATTCATATTATTATTCATAATTAGGTCGCAAGTGTGGTAGAAGATCAAAACAAAAAGAAACGGAGAAGGATTGATACGGTATACCCTTGATGAATCGTATGGAGGAGGACAAAAACCAAACGGATCAAACCAGAAATACAATCGAATTCCCAGCAAACCCAAGCCCTCGAACCAGAATGTAGCACAACAAAATATCACCCTTCAAACCACAGAATATACTACGAACACCACCTCCTTAACCACGACCTAAAGCGCCCTTTTGAACCAAAGTTTTGAACCAGAAATGATGGTAGCCGAGAGTTTGTGTGCTAGGGTTTTGTAGGTGAGAGTAAATGTGAAATATTGTTGCAGAAAATGAAGATGAAAATGTGGAGATATAGGGGAGTTTCTGCCGAGCAACCAGGAGGACTAAGAAACAGATTTTTGACTTCCAATTATCCAAATGTATCTATAGACTATTTCATGCAATACAAGTTGTGTACATATTTAAAAAAAAAACTTCAGTAATTATGGCATATGTTATATTATTTTAAACTTAGGTCATGATGAGTAAATTTTATATTAGACACAAGTTCTTTATTTAATGCTTGGTAGATTCCATATATTAAGATTCGAAACTTAGATTATGTTCGAGATTAAATGGTTATAAGACGTATTCGATTGTCGGGTATTATAGAAGGACTACCAGCAGAATTACTATCAGCAGAATCCATTTTCCTGCGGGCTTCAATAGTGGCTTGTCTCAAGAGCTCCTCTGTATCTGTTGTAAATTCAAACCCAAACTTTTTAGCTGCTTCCTTGGCATCATGTTCTTGTCTTTGAAGCCTAGTAAAATCCTCTGCATAACTTGAATCATTTTCAGCATTACCAGAAGTATCTTTGAACTTAGAACCAGAAAAGTTGTTGGTAGGAAAAGAAGGAACAACAATGGTTTGTTCATCACACTCTGAGTCTGAATCATCATCTGAGGTACCTGCATTGTTGGTTTGAGGATCCTCTGTACCTGTAGATTGATTAGCTTTGAACCGAGTATAACCTAAAGTATCAGTCAAATAGTCAAGGTCAAAATACCATTCATGACCTGCACCCTGCACATTAGGTTTATCCTCAAGATATCTCAGATTAAGTGTTTCTTCTATCCTTTTGGCAGATAACTTATAAACTCTATAGGCCTTACTATGAGTAGAGTACCCAACTATAAATCCCTCATCAGCTTTCCCTTCAAATTTACCCAATTGATCACTGGTGATTAAAATAGTCACATGACATCCAAAAGGTTTAAAGTAACTAATGTTAGGAACCTTCCCAGACAAAAGTTCATAAGGTGTTTTGTTGTGAGGACTAGTGATTAATACCCTCTTCAAAACATAACAAGCAGTGCTAACTGCTTCAGTCCAAACCATGGTAGGTAACTTAGAGTCAGCCAACATAGATCTAGCTGCTTTTATAAGGGTTATATTCTTCCTTACAGCAACTCCATTTTGTTGTGGAGTTCTGGCATTACTATAGTCCCTTTTAATCCCCTTTGACCCACAGAGTTCTATTAGTTTAGAATTTTTAAACTCTGTCCCATTGTAACACCTTATAGCTTTAACCTTTTTATTTAGATGGTTTTCTATAAGGGCAATAAAGTCCTTAAGAATATAATAGGTTTCATCCTTAGTACCTAGGAAGAAACCCTAACAAAACCTGCTATAGTCATCTGTAATCACCAGGCAGTAGTACTTGTGATCAATACTTCTGATGGAAGTAGGACCAAAAAGATCCATATGAAGTAGTTGGAGAGGTTCAATGATAGTGCTCACAACTTTAATTGCTTTGTAAGAAGCCTTGTGTTGTTTCCTTTGTTGCATGAAACACAATTGTGCTCATTTTTGAAGAGTTTGGAAGGAAGCCCTTGAACCAGTCCATTCTTTGCCAGCTTGTTGATGGTTTTGAAGTTCACATGAGCCATCCTCCTATGCCATTTAGCGGATTCATCCAAGGATGCTTTTGCCACTAAGCAAGCTAAATCACCTTCAGGCTGGACATCATTCAAGTTGAAACTGTAAAGATTGTGACTTCTTGGAACTTTAAGTAGAACTTGACTATCATCAGGCAACTTGAAGTCTTTAGAAAGCACAAGACATTCAGTTTCAGTAAAGAGAACACTGTTCTTTTTGTCACAAATTAGTGAGACAGAGAACAGATTAAAGTTTTGCAGTTCTTTCACATAGTAAACATTTTCAAAATCCAGCTTGGAAGTCCTGATGATTCCTTTCCCAGTTATCTTGCCATCTCCTCCTCCAAAAGTCACAGTGCCACCTTTAATTGGCACAAAATCAGTCAACCTTTCTTTGTTCCCTGTCATGCTTTTAGAACAAACACTATCAACAATACCTAAATCTTTATTCTTATGAGGATTATCCTACAACAAAGAAATACAACAATATTAGTATACATAGGAGACCCAAGCCATGACTGACTAGGGCCTGCCTTGTGGGTCAGTGAATATTAAACCATGTAGGTTGATGAGATCCACCATTGTTCTTGGATCCCTGTCTCACATATGGTGTAAAACCCACATTTTCATAACACGTTTAAATGACCAAAGTACCCCTATGCTTTAAAATTTAATAAAACAATTATTTAAAATACAAAATAAATCCTAAACACATGAGATATAGCAACATATGATATATGATAATTTTAATAAATATTACAATATTTATAAAGTGTACTAAAAATAAGTGTCTCATAAAAAAATGTTACATTGGCCGAATTTCATTTTATTTAAGTATATAATTGATTTAAAAATTATATAATTAAGGGATAAATATCAAATAATTATGGAAAGTGAGAAAATCAGTATAATTGATTTAGTTCCCTTAATTTTGGCTAAAAATCTTGTTCCCCCTCCTTCATATACATGGCTTGATTTATTCTTCCCATTTTAAACATTTTAAAACCCTAAAACCTCCTAAAAAACTCCATTCGGCCTCCACAATTTTTCCAGAGCTCTTAGCCATTTTTCCTAGTTGAATACTGATCCAAGGAAGGTGAGAAAAATATTCTCAAGGACTGGAAGCACTTGGGGTTATCAGATTTCATTTTTGGTATTTCATTTGTAGCCAAAAAAGGGGAAAACTCATTTTTGCTCATCCATTCGATCCTAGCCATTTTGGGTATTTTTACACCATCCCTTTTGCCTATCATAATCTGTAGAAAATAATAAAATTGAATCATGCACATTATTTTGGCCATACGAATTAAAATGAAAGAAAAACCCTAATTTCATGAAAATTGTACAATTGGCTGATATGAATTTTCCATGGATGGATCTGATTCTTCTGACATGCTATGATATGTATTTTATCTAAATAAAATGGGTATGTAATTATTTGAGTCTTAGAGATCTCATTTTGATTCATTTATCATTACTGATTTAAAGAAAAAGGGGAAAAACAATTTGAATTGGCTAGGGTTAGGGTTTGGATAATTTTTCGAGTTAATTAAAGATATAATGATTACATAATAATTGTTAGATGTGTTGGAAAAATTAGAGTTGTGATTTGGGGAAATTAATTGTAAACCGAATGAAATAAATAAATTAGAAGGGTGTGTTTTGTAATTTTCCAAACTTGCTGAATATTTTTGTAATTCATTTAAGACCTGGTATAATCCGTATAAATTGTTACTTGAGGGTGTGATGTGTAAATTTTGTATGTAAAGGGTTTATTTAGTAAATTATATAACTTAAAGGTATGTTTTGAAATTAATTAAACTTGGAGGGTTAATTCAAGAAATTATGAAAATATGAAGGATTTGGGTCGTATATAGTTTATTAAAGGACTAAAATTGTAATTTTTGTGATACTTGGTAGACTTATGTGGTTAGTTGGTTAATTATGTGATTTATATGTTAATTAGATAATTAAAAGGTTTAAATAGTAAATATGATAACTAGAGGGACTAAACTGTAAACATGAACATGATGTGCATGTTTTGACTTGAAATTCATGGAGGGGCTGTTTGTGACATTTTTGTAAAGTATGTGACTTATGTGTTAATTTTATTAGTTAATGGTTTAATTATGGTAAATGGATAAATTAAGGGATTAATATGTAACTTTGGAAACTAAAGGGGTATAAAGTGTAATTTGGCATTCTTGGCTTATGTGACTTATGTTTATGTGTTATAATAAGAATACTTTCACTTGTGACCCTTAACTTGTTAAATTGACACTTTTAACCCTAATTTATATTAAGTTACTATTTGAAACCCTAATCTTGGAAATCTTGTACAAAGTGAAATCCTTAACATGTGAGGCTATGGAAACTTGTTTAAATTGTAAAACTAACTAAAATGAATATGTTAATATTTGAAAACTTGCTAAATTTGGTAATCTGCTAATTACGGAAACCTGCTATTTATGGAAAGTACTATTTATGGAAACCTTCTAAAATTGGAAGCCTCCTAAATAAGGAAACTTGCTAAACATAGAAAGTCTTATAAAATGCTTAAACTACTTAAAGTGGAAAGTTACTAAATATGGAAAGTTACCTAAAATAGAAAGCTGCTAAATATGGAAAGTTTCTGAAAATAGAAAGATAACTAAAAGAGGTAACTTAAGTGATGTGAATTCTTCTTGATTCGTATCCATTTTCTTTTAGGTTTGGTGAAGCGGGACTGACCATTCTCCTTTCGTTTGATCTCGGTTTGTTTTGACTCGGCTAAGGTACAAATATTCCGTACTCTTTCAGTAAGACTGCACACTTTCTCTTTCTTGACTTTGTCTTTGACTTGATTATCGTGTTATGACTTCCATTTGGTCGTGGTTATGATCCTTCGTACTTGGCTCTATGGTTGATGTGTTTCACCGGTATTTGTAATCCTATTGTTATTCTTTTGAACTCTTATGATCCGTTCGATAACCTTTTTGTGACCTTAATTTTTGAACCTTTGTGAGACCTTGGATATTCTTTGGGATATTGTAACGGGAGATGAAACCCTTGTGAGACTTTGAATGTTCTTTTGGGATATTATAACGGGAGGTGAAATCTCTTTTCTTAATTATGACATGGGAACATTTGAAGGAGTAACTGTTTTACAACAACACTTTTAATATGATTGTAAGACCACTTTTATATGAGATTTTATAATTGCATAAATACACTTTTGAAGAATATCTTACGAAAACCTTTATTAAAGATCACTTTTACAAATGTCTTCTTTTGGAAGATCTTTCTAAATGAACCCTTGTTATAAACCTTTTTAAATAGGATTATACTATGAACCTTTTAAAACAAGCGATGGGTACTTGCTAAAATGAACTTTTGTTTTAAACTCTCATTATGACCCTTTGATCATGAACTATGGGACTTTGTGATGCGCGGGATTGCGACCACGCACTAGGGTTTTACTTCTCAAGGGATCTTGAGAAGCTTGCAATCCCCACCAGGCAGTGTACCTGACCGATGTAGTATAGTGTAGCGGCAAGTACCGGGGGATTGATCGTTCTCTAGGGAATAGTGTCGTTAGGATTGAAAAGCTACTCTAATAGGTCTAGGGGTGAGGGAAGATTCTTTTTGTATTTTATTATTTTAGGAAAGCAAGTAAAAATCTCGGGTTTGAAGGAGTGGGCGAAATTAGTTGCTAGTCAACTAACCCAAATAACTACTAATGCAAATAAAATAAAATAACAAGAAAGTAAATGTTTGTGAAAACTATATGGAGAGAAGTGTGTTTACTTAGATTTCCTTACTCCCTAACTATCTTTTACCGATTGATTAGTGTGTATTAATTGCGTGGATGACGGATTGTATTCCTTAATACCATTCGTAAGGGTGTGTACGGACTTCCCCTAACTCTATGAGCTCCTACTTCACTCCTATGTCGAGCCGGCTAAGAAGCTCCTAACATGGGATCACTAGAATTCGCTCATGCATTAAATACAATCGAATAACCTTAGTACACCTTGGTTCATGTTTCTTAAGACGTTCAAGCATGTTACCAACCGAAAGTCTGCCAGTTTTCTTAAGCCTAACATCGATAATCACCCATCCAATACAATTAATAACACACCATTCAATCAATAATCAATAGTTAGATTTCATTAGATCTAAGCAAACACAAAGAAAACCTAGCCTAGCATGTTAAATAAAAGACAAGCGTCAGATAGAATCAAACAACACATAGACATATTGAATGATTAATGGATTACTTATCTTCAATTTAACATGAGAGATCCAAGGGTATAAAACCCTTAAAAAAGCTTCAAAAATCTTCTAGGGTTTCTCTCTAAAAAGTTCCACCTAAGTTCCACCCTAATGACTAAAAATTATGCGAATATATATAGAAAAACAGATCTGACGGCGTCACGTTATAGCCTTGACGCCGTCACCTCGCCGTGGTTAGGGTTTCTTGATGGCCTTCTTGACGCCGTCCCCCTTTAAACTGTTCTAGCTTATCAAGACTTGACGGCGTCACATCCATGCTTGACGCCGTCAAGGGTACTATTCAGCAGATGGCACTTTGTCGAATTCTTCACTTTTAAGCTCCAAAAATGTCCAAAATGCTTCCTTTTCCAGAATTTCTCTCCAAAGTACCTAAAATGCCAAAAGGAACGATTTAGGGCGATATTTGATCAAATAAATACGATTTAGGGCTTAAATGACCCCCGAAAAGCTGTACACTTTTCGTCTTATCATAAACTCTGGTATTTATAAAATTCGAATAATAAATCTTTTAAAACGACTAAATTAATGATCGTTTTCTACTATTAAAACTGTTGTGCTATGAAGTAACACCCAATCTAAATTCCGCTGCCTATTTTGAAATTGGGGGTGTTACACGAATTTTCAGAGATTTCAAGGGTTCCCAAACCCTCTTTTCTCTCATGTTTTATTGAAGATAAGCAAACTTTTAATCATTCAATATGTCTATGTGTTGTTTGATTATCTTTTATGCTTTTCTTCCTTTTAACATGCTAGCTTAATTTACTTTGTGTTTGCTTAGATCTAATGAAACCTAGTTATTGATTGTTGATTAGTTGTCTATTGTTTAGTTGATTGACTCACATTAGGCTTAAGAAAACTGGCCAATCTCCTTTGTGTAATGAGCTTGAACGTCTTAAGAAACGTAATCGGATGGCACTTACGGTTTTATTCGTTGTATTTAAGGCATGAGTAGAAGTTAATGATTCTATGATATGATACTAAAAGTGTCTTCATAAGAAGAAGCCAATATTCATAGAGTTGGGGTAGGTTGTGCACACCCCACGACTGGTATTAAGGAATACAACGCTTCAACTAAACAATTGTCATTCAACGAATCAACAAGAAATAACTACGGAGTAAGTATATCTAAGTAAACACATTTCCCCCATCATAAGAAGTTCACCAATTTTATTTTCTTGTTATTTATTTTATTTTAGTTTAATTAATAGTTTTGGGTTAGTTGACTAACAACTAATTCAGCCCACTCTTCCAATACCTGAGATTTTTACTTGCTTTAATAAAATACAAAAATACAAAAAGACTCATCCCTCGCCTTTAGACCTAGTTGACCTGTTGTTGGCTGTTGATATAAATAATGCATAAAAACGTTATTTATATTTTTCGATATCTCTATGTTTTGACGATCACAAAATGTAAAAACATTAAATGCAAAGTTAATACGAAAACAAGTTCTTAAGTAAGTTTATATCATCTCATCCAACATAATCACTTAAGGTATGAATAAACAAGTGACTAATACATTTTATGATCAAAGGGATATTTATTTAATTATTAAAAAGTTTATTAAATAATATAAACATATTATATAATTTTGAAAAACACTTTTGGTAATAAAGGAAAATGTTTAAATCATACTAAATATATGAATTCAAATTTTTAACCAAAATCAGTTAGTTTTTCACCAAATAAACTTTCCCCAGAAAAATACAAGTTTTCAGGCCGTTACAGGAGGGCGGCCCCCTTAATTTTAAGGGGGCCGGCCAACAATTAAGGGGGTCGGCACGCTCCTTGATGAGTGTGTAAATACTCATCATTTTTACCTAATCTGAACTGCCAAAACATCTAAAAACACCAAATAATGCATCAAAATAGTGAAAATATTCCAAAAGTGTGTTTTATATGTTGTAGATGCAAAATGTTTGAAAACAAATGAAAAACGAACAAAGTTTGCACAATTGGCAGTTTCAGTCCCTCAACTTTGACAAATTGTCAAAACTAGTCCCTGGTTATTTCAAAATATGCAAAATATCATAAAAGGTCCTTGGGGATTCATAAGTTGTCAAAACAAATCCTTTGAATATCAAAAATCACAAATTTACAACTTTGGTCCCCCAAGTTTGAAAAATGTCAAAAATGGTCCTTGGTGATTTAAAAAGTGAAAATAATCAAAAATGAACCTTGTACTATTCATAAATGACAAAATTGGTCCTTGTGGTAAAATTTTGGAAAATTACATGTTTGGTCCCTGAAGTTTCACAAAATGGCAGAAATGGTCCCTGGACTTTAAAAATATGGAAAAGTCAACAAAGGTCCTTGAACTATTCAACTTTGGCAAATTACACCCCTTGGATAACTTTGGAACATTGCCAAAACACACCCCTCAATTTTCAGGAAATTACATAATTAGTCCTTGTGGAAGTTACAAACCAAACCGGCCCTTTTTCTTTTTATAAACCCAAAATCCAAAACAATCCCAACACCCCTATATCCCAGCCCACCTTTTCTTTTTCTTTTTCCTTCTCTGGCCCAAACAACCCAGGCCCAAAAAACCAACCCAGTGTTTACTCCTCCTGTCAGAATTGATTCCCTATAAATACCATCTCAAACCTGGTATTTTTCCTCACCTTTTGCACGAAAATTTTCAGATCCAATTCTCTCTAAACATCCTTCTAAAACCCTTTGATCATAAGATTATTAATCATTGTTTCAAGTGATTTAATCCTTCCTCATCCTACCTTATCCAAAGTGCAAGAGAAGAATACTCCTTCAACCTCAAGTTTAAGAAGTATTGTAGATTTGTGAATATAGTTTTGTAGTTGTATATATTATTTGTAAAGAGTAGATTTAGGTGTGATAGTTGTGAATAGAAGTTGTGAAGTAGGAGTAGTGTTGTGAAGAAGAAGTAGTGGTGTGAAGATTTAGAGCTAAGTAGTGAAGAAGTTGTGTAGTGAAGAAGTTGTGAAGAAGTAGTGAAGAAGTTGTGGTGTGTTGTGAGATTGGTTCTAGCTACAATTAGAACCCGACATTTAGCTTAGTGTCGTTAATTGGTGTAAGCAAAAGTTGTGTAAGGTTTTCTCCGCCATAAGGGAGCTTGTTGACATAGTGAAGAAAACTCTCGAGTAGGTGACTCGGGGAGTAGAGTAGGGCAAGGAAGGTGTCCTTGTAGCCGAACCACTATAAATCCTTTGTCTCGCGGTTAGATCTTTCCATCTCTAACTCTGAACTTTGTAACTTTGATGTTGACTTTTCTTGCGTAGGTCTTTATGCACTATCCAAACTTGATTAACTCTGAACTTTGGAACTTTGAAATGACAAAAACTTAGGTTCTCCTTATGAAATGCGTCACAGATTGGACTTTGAACTTGGGAATCTTCGTGTAATCGCATATACTTCAATTTCTTCACTTTTTCACCGTTTTTCCTACATTTGGCTACATATGCTACAAAAACATACTTTGATACGATTTAGTGGCAAAAGCATATAAAAGTAACCAAATAACATACACAAAAACACTAATAACGCTTCTAAAAACATGTTAACTTTGAGCGTTATCAGCAAGGGAGACACATTGGCTCATTGGGTGAGCTCAATGGTGTTTCAATAACCTTGGTGGCTAGGACGGGAGTACTCTCCAAAGGTGCGGGCTCTAGGAGGTTGGTTTGGTTGTGGTGGGTTGTTGGGATCAAGGATATTACCACCTTCCATGTTGGCGGATGGTAATGGTTACGAACAAAAACACAAAGAAATAAGATAGACTAAAGAAAAACCTAGAAAATTAAAATAAAAATCTCACTAGAAAGGAATCTAGTGAGTAGACCTAATAAAATAAAAAAAAATCAACCTAAACAATAACTATTCCCCGGCAGCGGCGCCAAAAACTTTGATGCGCAGGATTGCGACCACGCACTAGGGTTTTACCTCTCAAGGGATCTTGAGAAGCTTGCAATCCCCACCAGGCAGTGTACCTGACCGATGTAGTATAGTGTAGTGGCAAGTACCGGGGGATTGATCGTTCTCTGCGAGAATAGTGTCGTTAGGATTGAAAAGCTACTCTAATAGGTCTAGGGGTGAGGGAAGATTCTTTTTGTATTTTATTATTTTTAGGAAAGCAAGTAAAAATCTCGGTTTTGAAGGAGTGGGCGGAATTAGTTGCTAGTCAACTAACCCAAATAACTACTAATGCAAGTAAAATAAAATAACAAGAAAGTAAATGTTTGTGAAAACTATATGGAGAGAAGTGTGTTTACTTAGATTTCCTTACTCCCTAACTATCTTTTACCGATTGATTAGTGTGTATGAATTGCGTGGATGACGGATTGTATTCCTTAATACCATTCGTAAGGGTGTGTACGGACTTCCCCTAACTCTATGAGCTCCTACTTCACTCCTATGTCGAGCCGGCTAAGAAGCTCCTAACATGGGATCACTAGAATTCGCTCATGCATTAAATACAATCAAATAACCTTAGTACACCTTGGTTCATGTTTCTTAAGACGTTCAAGCATGTTACCAACCGGAAGTCTGCCAGTTTTCTTAAGCCTAACATCGATAATCACCCATCCAATACAATTAATAACACACCATTCAATCAATAATCAATAGTTAGGTTTCATTAGATCTAAGCAAACACAAAGAAAACCTAGCCTAGCATGTTAAACAAACGACAAGAACAAGATAGAATCAAACAATACATAGACATATTGAATTATTAATTGATTACTTATCTTCAATGTAGCATGGAAGATCCCAAGGTTAAAAACCTTGAAAAAGCTGCTAAAAATCGTCTAGGGTTTCTCCCTTAAAAGTTCCACACTTTTGACTAAAAATTATGCGAATATATATAGAAAAACAGATCTGACGGCGTCACGTTATAACCTTGACGCCGTCACCTCGCCGTGGTTAGGGTTTCTTGATGGCCTTCTTGACGCCGTCCCCCTCTAAACTCCCAAAAAATATTCTGGCTTATCAAGGCTTGACGGCGTCACATCCATGCTTGACGCCGTCAAGGGTACTATTCAGCAGATTTTTGGCACTTTGTCGAATTCTTCACTTTTATGCTCCAAAAACGTCCAAAATGCTTCCTTTTTCAGAATTTCTCTCCAAAGCACCTAATATGCTAAAAGGAACGATTTAGGGTGATATTTGATCAAATAAATACGATTTAGGGCTTAAATGACCCCCGAAAAGCTGTACACTTTTCACCTTATCAAATACCCTTACACTTGATATTTGCTTGTCCTCAAGCAAATGCGCTTTTATTCTAATCAAAATACAAGTTATGGGTCATTTAACGCTAATATAAAAGTAATTACAACAATTAATTGTTCCCCTTTAATCATAATAAGCACGGAGATTACATACTAGCACCTCACAAGTAGTGTTTAGATACTCACATCTCTCAGGTGTCATAGAATTATATCTCATAAATGAAAATGGACAATATCTCTCACTACCTGTCGTAGCAAATAGATTACCATAGGCTTGAGAAAGGATCGAAAACCTTCTCCACTAGGCGTAAGCACCTAAGATAAACTATCAAAGAGGACTTTACAAAAGGGTTGTAATGAGGTGTAGGGATATGATAAACACGGTTTTGTTAAATAAGGGAGATTTCACTGGTGGCGAGTTAAAGATCTTGATTAATTACATGTACAATATGGCGTTGCTAAGCCAAGACTAGACTCGACTAACGCTAATCAAAAACTAATAAAACATAAAATAAACATAAAAAGAAACGGGATGGTAGTCCGTATGTTTTTTCTACTTTTCTTTTTCTCATTTTTTTTTTTTTTTTTGTATTTTTCTTGATTTTTTTTTATTATTTTTGTTGCATACATTCTTGCCCTACCATCCAAAATAATACATCATAGGGGCCTCGGTTCTCCCCTTACACTTGAACTTTTACATACTTTACAAATAACTATTCTAATGACTCGAATTAAGATAATCAAAACACTTGAAGTACTTTTAAAATATTTAGCACATAAGGGGGTAATAATGTTGTTCTTCCCTATTACTCCATTACACTAGTACTTACCCATGAGTCCCAATCGTCCCAAAACAATATGTACAAGGATATGACTCGACTTAGCAACCATGTAATCAATTAGATATTTAACTAAGGGTTTAAACAAATGTTGGCACAATAATGCACTAAAGGTGAGTGCATACAAGGTAGGCTAAGGCGATTTGGGTGTACATTTAAGTGGGGTGTAACAAATTCTTCCTTTAATTAAAATGCTTAAAGTTAGAAATGAAAAGATAGGCTCGGAGGGGTGTAGTAGGGGTATCGTAATGCTAAGGGTGTGGGAGAATTACTTGACCAATGTAGTCAAAGTAATTATAACAAAAACACAGGTGTAAAACAAGGGTTAATCCTAATGCCTCTTATCATGTAGTAAATCTAACTACACGAATGTAGTCTCACTTGTGGATTCAGGATGGTCCTATCGCAAGTTCTAGAATCTAAGTGCTACCGGTACACACATCTTAGCATAAATGCTTTTCCTACCAATTCTAGGGGCGAACCTCACATATTTGGGGTGGAAAATTTTTTAGTGGTACGGTTTTTGTGCTAGTCATATAACTCCTATCCATGAGACGCTCATTAAGACCAAAGTTTCACTCCTAAATGTTGTAAAAAATTTTAAATTTGGCACTAAAATTGCCCTAACAGGTATTTCTCTCAGTTTTATTACACATCTACCATTAAACAAACAAAAATCAAGCGTAATTGCATTCTCTAAGGTATCGTAATTTCCCCCCCTTACACTTAAGATGAACATTGTCCCCAATGTTCAAATAATAAGATGTAAAAGTAAATAAGGTAAAAGAATGAAATCAAATACTCCCCTGATTCGCTTGGTGGATAAAGGGGTAATATGGTTAGATTTTCTTCCAAGAAAATGAACACTCAAAGCTTCCCTTCCGAAATATAAATCATCTTCTTGTCCAAAATAACCTGTTAAACCTGAGAAAATAAACACGAAAACCTGCATAACATCGGCGGGATAAATCTGTATAAGGATATAATACTTGTGGAATGAATATTTTGCAGATTCCTGGATTTTATAAGTTAGAGATCTTATAAAGCATTTTTTGATTCCGGAAGAAAAACAAAACCTTCAAAAATTCCAGAAAACTGAACCTGACGCCGTCAGCCTGGGGCTTTACGCCGTCAGAAGTGATCTGACAGATTTTTCATGTTAAGTTTTCGGAAAATTTCTGGAAAAACTCAATTCTTACTTCCTGGAAATCCTGCAAAATATCATTATGACTCGATACAAGCATTTGACTCAAACAATTAGTAATATGTATGCTAATTTAATATTGTTATGATTCATGTTCATTTGTTTTTATAAACCGATTTAGATTTCCCTTACACTTATCTTTTGCAAAATACCTTTATATGTAATTAAGACGAAGTTAAAAACAAAATAAAGCATTTTCACAATTTAGTTTGAAGCATGAATTAATAACAATAAAAATAAAACATGCATACAGAAGCAAATAAAATCAAACACATAAACAAACAAAACAAATAGAGCTTGGGTTGCCTCCCAATAAGCGCTTGTTTTTGTTCGAGTCACGAGCCTGACTCTATCCTTATTTAATGGATAAAGGTGAGGTTTTCCCTACACTTAGGATTAAGTGCTGGTGGTAGTAGCGATACACACCATCTCGGTGGAGGTATGCCTCGTGAGGAAAGAGTGGTGGATGAATTATATACTCAAAGGGGTATGCTCCTTTCATCATAACCTTACCTAGTTCACTTTGGTCCACGGGTGAATTAAAGTTTTCTCCTAAAAAGGGATCATCTTCTATCAACTTCGAGAGACTCCTAGTTGGAAATCCATCTTGACCTAATAAACTCGGTTTAAACCCATAATGTTTCTTATGATCAATCATGAATGGGTGATGTAAGTATGTAAGGTCATGGTTCACTCCTATATTAGCTTCCACTCCACATGGTTTAGAGTCTACTACCTTCATCGTAAAATTACCCGTACTATATGGTTTGATGGGTGGATCAGAACCTATTTCAATTCCTAAATTTTCATCCAATGATGGAAGATTAGGTAACGGTTTTCGTTGAGGCTTCGGTTCATCAAATCTAGGAACTTCCATAGAACTAAAAGAAAGGTTATGATTACAAGTATTCAAACCTATATCCTCTAGTTGTGTTTGGTCCAAGGGTTCTACCTCTAGTGGGGTTCCTATAGTCTCTTTTACTTCTTCCATGTAAGTCACGGGTGGTGTGTGTGCCTCAAATGATGGTAGGACTTGTGGGGTACTCAGTGGGCTTATGTTATTTACATCATCATTCCTTGTGTCAAGATCACCTATGTCCTCATCATGGGTTTTAGTAGAATCTAACCCTAACATTTTCCCAAGTATCTCAAGTGCTTCTCTAGGCATCTCAACTTCTATGTCCGAATCATAAGGATCATCCTCAATATTCTGACTGCTATATTCAAATTGTCCAAAAGATTCATCATGTGTTTCTTGAGATTCATCGTCATCGATCATAAAACCTAGGTATTTTTGATCAATGTGATCATGTTCGGCTAAGTCCTCCATCACATCAATGTCACCTATGTGTTCATCTTGTATTATGGTAGGGCCTAACCATGACATGCACTTAGGTGGCTCAACTCTAACCATCTTAGAATCTTGGTTTGATTCTAAGTTCATGTTCTTAGAAACTAGGTCATCTTGCTCATACAAATCCATCAATTTGTCGTACTTATCGGCCATGGTTAGAGAGCTTTCCTCAAAATTTATCCAACGGGTCTCACTAAAAAGAATTGATCCTGATAATGATTGTCTAATAGAAATCACACATGCACAGAATTCAACAAACCCATCTAACTTTACCCCCAAATCTTCACGGATGTCACTAAGAGTTCGCAAAAATTCATCGTAGGAAGCAAATCTATTGGTGAAATATAATTGTTCTTCAATTGTCAATGATCTAAATGGAATTTCATCCGCCATAGTGACAAATGAAAAGGGTTTTACAAACGAAGGGCACAAAGAAAAAGATAGACTAAAGAAATCCTAGAAAAATAAAATAAAAATCTCACTAGAAAGGAATCTAGCGAGTAGACATAATGAAATAAAAATTCAACCTAAACAATAACTATTCCCTGGCAGCGGCGCCAAAAACTTTGATGCACGGGATTGCGACCACGCACTAGGGTTTTACTTCTCAAGGTATCTTGAGAAGCTTGCAATCCCCACCAGGCAGTGTACCTGACCGATGTAGTATAGTGTAGCGGCAAGTACCGGGGGATTGATCGTTCTCTAGGGAATAGTGTCATTAGGATTGAAAAGCTACTCTAATAGGTCTAGGGGTGAGGGAAGATTCTTTTTGTATTTTATTATTTTTAGGAAAGCAAGTAAAAATCTCGGGTTTGAAAGAGTGGGCGGAATTAGTTGCTAGTCAACTAACCCAAATAATTACTAATGCAAATAAAATAAAATAACAAGAAAGTAAATGTTTGTGAAAACTATATGGAGAGAAGTGTGTTTACTTAGATTTCCTTACTCCCTAACTATCTTTTACCGATTGATTAGTGTGTATTAATTGCGTGGATGACGGATTGTATTCCTTAATACCATTCGTAGGGGTGTGTACGGACTTCCCCTAACTCTATGAGCTCCTACTTCACTCCTATGTCGAGCCGGCTAAGAAGCTCCTAACATGGGATCACTAGAATTCGCTCATGCATTAAATACAATCAAATAACCTTAGTACACCTTGGTTCATGTTTCTTAAGACGTTCAAGCATGTTACCAACCGGAAGTCTACCAGTTTTCTTAAGCCTAACATCGATAATCTCCCATCCAATACAATTAATAACACACCATTCAATCAATAATCAATAGTTAGGTTTCATTAGATCTAAGCAAACACAAAGAAAACCTAGCCTAGCATGTTAAACAAAAGACAAGAACAAGATAGAATCAAACAATACATAGACGTATTGAATGATTAATTGATTACTTATCTTCAATGTAACTTGCAAGATCACAAGGTTAAAAACCTTGAAAAAGCTGCTAAAAATCGTCTAGGGTTTCTCCCTTAAAAGTTCCACACTTATGACTAAAAATTATGCGAATATATATAGAAAAACATATCTGACGGCATCACGTTATAGCCTTGACGCCGTCACCTCGCCGTGGTTAGGGTTTCTTGATGGCCTTCTTGATGTTGTCCCCCTCTAAACTCCCAAAAAACGTTCTGGCTTATCAAGGCTTGACGGCGTCACATCCATGCTTGACGCCATCAAGGGTACTATTCAGCAGATTCTTGGCACTTTGTCGAATTCTTCACTTTTATGCTCCAAAAACGTCCAAAATGCTTCCTTTTCCAGAATTTCTCTCCAAAGTACCTAAAATGCCAAAAGGAATGATTTAGGGCGATATTTGATCAAATAAATACGATTTAGGGCTTAAATGACCTGTTGATATTACATCTTTGATTGATCCTTTGACATTGACCTTTGATATTGAACCTTTGATACTAAATCTTTGATACTGAACCTTTGATACTGAACCTTTGATGTTGAACCTTTGTCATTGAACCTTTGATTATGACTTGGCACTTACACTTTGATATTGAACCTTGACTACTTGACCCTTCAGTATTTTACCCAGGTGTTACTTGTTGTGGAGTAGCCACAACCATAGCATTGATGCACCAATGTTATGTACTCTAGTAGGGTTGGAGAGATGTCCCCCACTGTCCCTGATTTGTTATCTACTGCTGCTATGATTATGATTTGTTTGCAGGGGCGTATGGATGCATCCTAGTTTCGTTTGTTTGATATTTGTTTGGGCTACGACCATTATGATGACGACATGGATTGGACTACATATATATTTGTTTGGTGACTGGGCATGCGTGCATGCAGCCCCTCACATTTTGGGAGCTAGCTACTCCATGGATTACTTGAGGACTCCCCTCTTACTACATTTGGTATTCCGAGGACTCCCCTCCGAATACATGGTTTATGGTATGGTTTGTTTGGATATTTATTTGGCCTAGGGAAAATATACTGACACCTACACTCACCTTATACCTTGACCCTTTTTTTTCCTATTTCTTTACCTTGTACTTATTATGTTTCTTTCGACTCTATTCATTGTATTTCATTCATATTGTTTCTCTGCTTTTGCTTTGTTACTTGTATATATATCTGTTCACTGAGCTTTGTAAGCTCAGCCGCATTTCTTTTCTCATGCGCCAGGTTTAGTAGGAAGCTGGGTTATGGATGAGAGACCTTATTTTGGGCTTAGAAGACTTCACCCTGATTAGCTACTGGCTGGACTTAGAGATGATTAGAAGTATTTGATGTTGGGCTTAGTATATTGTACTTGGGCTTAGTTATTTATTGTTGCTTTTTTGTATTTTGTACTTTGTTTAGTTTTCATTTGTAACCTTTGTAAATTTTGTATGGTAATGTATCTCCGTTTCGCTTGTGTTCTGATTTGACTCCATAATGTTACACTGTAGCCCTTCTCGGCTTGGGGTGTTACAATTATGCTATCAGAGCCCGGGTTTGGATCGGCGGATGCAACATCCGTAGAGCTTAGGCTATGACNTTGTAACCTTTGTAAATTTTGTATGGTAATGTATCTCCGTTTCGCTTGTGTTCTGATTTGACTCCATAATGTTACACTGTAGCCCTTCTCGGCTTGGGGTGTTACAATTATGCTATCAGAGCCCGGGTTTGGATCGGCGGATGCAACATCCGTAGAGCTTAGGCTATGACCTGTGAGTTTTGGACCATTAGGCTTCCATTGTAGGAACATAGGAAACCTCTTTGAGAACTTGCTTTAGGAATCCCCTATATGAACTTAAGTTTTGACCAGTAAGGAATGGGTAGACTTTAAGAGTTTGCTTATGTATCTTCGTTTCCGCATTACTCTGATTCGTGCCTTACGTTTAGTTATGCATTTTGGAATCATCCTTTTGGAGTTAGAGATTTTGGACCACCTAAGTTTACCACTAGTAAGATTTGAAGGCATTTAAGATTGCATGGTAATGCATAATGCTATTTTGATTTTATCTTCGATCCCTTATCTATTTGTTAATCCTTTTGACATCTCTTTGGGCATTCTGAGAATCTACATGGCGATGACATAATTGATGCACTCTATGTTCGCTTCTTGCTTTTGGTATATCCTCCGTAAGCTTTCTGACGCTATTTGATTTTGTTTTACTCATCTTTTCCATCTTTGAGAAGTCGGGTGGTGTTTAACCCCGAGTATAAGAGTATTTCCTTTCACTTTGAATGATAAGGGTTTGCTAGGTTAATCTGCCTTTCTTTGGAAAGTCAACTTCGATTTGATTTTGATATATGGTTGATTTCTTAAGCATTCGAGATGCTGACGACTGTTTTGCTATGTCTCACTTTTGGTGTTTTGAATTATTCTGAAAATCCCCTACCATGAATTCCGATCATTAAAATTTTGCTATCATTATTGCTCTGGAGACTCGTACGTTACTTTCGCGATTATGAAGTTCTCTTGCACCTATTTTGTCCACCAAGAGATGAACATTTCGTGTGAATTATGTTTTGGCACCCTGAAATTTCGGATATGATTCTTGTTGAACCACCAAGTTTTCCACCTGAGGATGGATCTGAATAGAACCTGAAGATGACAGACAGCAGCAACTACCCTGGAGAGTTGATGACATTCCTCGCAAGATGAAAGAGTGGACGAGCAGAACACAGGAACCTGGTCAAGATGGCGAACCTGGAGCTGATGAAGAACATACAGTCTCACTTCCCTATTCATCGTGGTTGTACTAAGATGAATTAAGAGTGGAAGCAGACTGGATGATGAGGAGATTGAAGACCGTACAAGAGATTCACATTGCTCAGTCACATTCCAAGAAGAAACTGCAGTAGGCTTGAGGAACCAAACTCAAGTTAATGATTCCGTTTCACTCTTAAACTGGAAGATGGACGAGGACTGACTACTTGGACATAAGAAGATTCTGAAGAGACAAATTCTTGAAACGAACCTTATGATGGAGGAGTTGACGCCTTAGCGACATGTTTCTTTCGGATGATGATTGTTTGATTTTGTTACGTCCTTTGTTTTGTCGACATCGTTTCGTTATTGATCTTTGAATAGGTCTAACCCAGGAGTTAGTTGGACTGTTAGGTGGATTTATAGATTTGTTTCACTGATTGAGATAAATTATGATCATCATGAGGGCATATTTATATGATGCTAGTATTATGACGCCTGGCTAACGTGATAATACTTACATCATATAACGTGCACTTGTTATGTTCATAGGATGTCTTGAGAAGTGCCTTAGTGGAGACTTAGATTTCTGTTTTCGTTTGCGACGATCTGCGAATAGTGAGACTTTAGGATTCTTTTAATCTGTACGTTTGATCTGCCTTATCGCCGTACGTTTTGATACGTTTAGATACTCATCACGCGATTGTTTGACTTCTACGTTTTGATTAAATCCTAAGTTCCGTTGTAGAGCTCCCTGTCATTTGACGTTATCGATCCACTTATTTTGTCTATATAGATTTGATTCATTACCATGAAGAGCTACACCTATGCCTTGCTATGTTTACGTTTCTTATTCGGTGAATCCGTTTCATGATGATCAGTTACGAGTTAGGATATAAAGTTTTGGATTCTGAGAATCAAGATCTGTCGGCTTACGAAATACCTTTGGAAGGTTGTATTGAAGACGAAACTATTTGTAAATCTGAAGAGTTAAACCTATATGTGTCACCTTCATGATGCTATCATTCGATACTTTCTCATCTGATCAGTTCAATTCCTTGTCCGCAAACGAAATACCCACCTAATCCTACATCATCCTTTGAATATCTTTTAAAGGGGATACGACTATCATCAGCTACGTTCAGTATGTGATTCTTTTGATGTGAATTCTAGGTGATGTGCCTTCCCTGGGGAAACCGAAACCATCTGTGAATCGTTAAGATCAAGTCTTGGGAAACAAGGTCATTCTATTGCTGGAATTCTTACGGTCTGAATTTGTGAGAGTTAAACTACTCCTTTTTCTGTCCGTAGTCTGGCGAACCTTCATGTTGTTTCGCCACCTTACCTTTCGCGCATTTTCGAGAACGAAAATTCTTTTGAGGGGGAGATAGTTGTAAAAACCACATTTAAATGACCAAAGTACCCCTATGCTTTAAAATTTAATAAAACAATTATTTTAAATACAAAATAAATCTTAAACACATGAGATATAGCAACATATGATATATGATAATTTTTATAAACATTAAAAGATTTTTAAAGTGTACTAAAAATAAGTGTCTCACAAAAAAAGGTCACATTGGCCGAATTTCATTTTATTTAAGTATATAATTGATTTAAAATTTATATAATTAAGGGATAAGTATCAAATAATTATGGAAAGTGAGAAAATCAGTATAATTGATTTAATTCCCTTAATTTTGGCCGAAACTCTTGTTCCACCTACTCCATATACAAGGCTTGATTTATTTCTTCCCATTTTAAACATTTTAAAACCCTAAAACCTCCTAAAAACTTCATTTGGCCTCCACCATTTTTCCAGAGCTCTTAGCCATTTTTCCTAGTTGAATACTAATCCAAGGAAGGTGAGAAAAATAGTCTCAAGGATTGGAAACACTCGGGGTGATTGGATTTCATTTTTGGTGTTTCATTTGTAGCCGAAATAGGGGAAAACTCATTTTTGCTCATCCGTTCGATCCTAGCCATTTTTGGTATTTTTACACCATCCCTTTTACCTATTATAATCTGTAGAAAATAATAAAATTGAACCATGCACATTATTTTGGCCATACGAATTAAAATGAAAGAAAAACCCTAATTTCATGAAAATTGTACAATCGGCTGATATATATTTTCCATGGATGGATCTGATTTTTCTGACATGATATGATATGCATATGATCTAAATAAAATGGGTATGTAATTATTTGAAGCATAGAGATCTCATTTTGATTTATTTATCATTACCAATTTAAAGAAAAAGGGGAAAAACAATTCGTATTGGCTAGGCTTAGGGTTTGGATTTTTTGAGTTAATTAACGATATAATGATTATATAATAATTGTTAGATGTATTGTAAAAGTTAGGGTGTGATTTGGGGAATTTAATTGTAAAGCGAATGAAATAAATAAATTAGAAGGGTGTGTTTTGTAATTTTCCAAACTTGCTGGATATTTTTGTAATTCATTTAAGACCTGGTATAATTCATATAAATTGTTACTTGAAGGTGTGATGTGTATATTTTGTATTTAAAGGGTTTATTTAGTAAATTATATAACTTAAAGGTATGTTTTGAAATTAATTAAACTTGGAGGGTTAATTCTGGAAATTATGAAAATATGAAGGATATGGGTCGTATATAGTTTATTAAAGGACTAAAATTGTAATTTTTGTGATACTTGGTGGATTTATGTGGTTAGTTGGTTAATTATGTGATTTATATGTTAATTAGATAATTAAAAGGTTTAAATTGTAAATATGATAACTAGAGGGACTAAACTGTAAATATGAACATGATGTGCATGTTTCGACTTGAAATTCTTGGATGGGCTGTTTGTGACATTTTTGTAAAGTATGTGACTTATGTGTTAATTTTATTAGTTAATGGTTTAATTATGGTAAATGGATAAATTAAGGGATTAATATGTAACTTTGGAAACTAAAGGGGTATAAAGTGTAATTTGGCATTCTTGGCTTATGTGACTTATGTTTGTGTGTTATAATAAGAATACTTTCACTTGTGACCCTTAACTTGTTAAATTGACACTTTTAACCCTAATTTATATTAAGTTACTATTTGAAACCCTAATCTTGGAAATCTTGTACAAAGTGAAATCCTTAACATGTGAGGCTATGGAAACTTGTTTAAAAGATAAAACTAACTAAAATGAATATGTTAATATTTGGAAACTTGCTAAATTTGGGAATCTGCTAATTATGGAAACCTGCTATTTATGGAAAGTACTATTGATAGAAACCTTCTAAAATTGGAAGCCTTCTAAATAAGGAAACTTACTAAAAATAGAAGTCTTCTAAAATGCTTAAACTACTTAAAGTGGAAAGTTACTAAATATGGAAAGTTACCTAAAATAGAAAGCTGCTAAATATGGAAAGTTTCTAAAAATGGAAAGATAACTAAAAGAGGTAACTTAAGTGAGTGAACTCTTCTTGATTCGTATCCATTCTCTTGGTTCGGTGAAGCGGAATTGATCGTTCTCCTTTCGTTTGATCTCGGTTTGTTTTGACTCGGCTAAGGTACAAATATTTTGTACTCTTTCAGTAAGAGTGCACATTTTCTCTCTCTTGACTTTGTCTTTGACTTGATTATCGTGTTATGACTTTCGTTTGGTCGTGGTTATGATCATTCGTACTTGCCTCTATGGTTGATGTGTTTCACCGGTATTTGTAATCCTATTGTTACTCGTTTGAACTCTTATGATCCATTCGATAACCTTTTTGTGACCTTAATCTTTGACCCTTTGTGAGACCTTGGATATTCTTTGGGATATTGTAACGGGAGATGAAACCCTTGTGAGACTTTGAATGTTCTTTTGGGATATTATAACGGAAGGTGAAATCTCTTTTCTTAATTATGACATGGGAACATTTGAAGGAGTAACTATTTTACAACAACACTTTTAATATGATTGTAAGACCACTTTTATATAAGATTTTATAATTGCATAAATATACTTTTGAAGACTATCTTACGAAAACCATTATTAAAGATCACTTTTACAAATTTCATCTTTTGGAAGATCTTTCTAAATGAACCCTTGTTATAAACCTTTTTAAATGAGATTATACTATGAACCTTTTAAAACAAGCGATGGGTACCTGCTAAAATGAACTTTTGTTTTAAACTCTCATTATGACACTTTGATCATGAACTATGGGACTTTGGAACTTGGAATAGTAAACCTGTTGGATTGGGAACTTTGGCTTTGACCTCTCCATTATGACCTGTTGATATTACATCTTTGATTGATCCTTTGACATTGACCTTTGATATTGAACCTTTGATACTGAATCTTTGATACTGAACCTTTGATACAGAACCTTTGATGTTGAACCTTTGTCATTGAACCTTTGATTATGACTTGGCACTTACATTTTGATATTGAACCTTGACTACTTGACCCTTCAGTATTTTACCCAGGTGTTACTTGTTGTGGAGTAGCCACAACCATAGCATTGATGCACCAATGTTATGTACTCTAGTAGGGTTGGACAGATGTCCCCCACCGTCCCTGATTTGTCCCCCACCGTCCCCCACCGTCCGAGAAATAGATGCGCCGTATCGTTTGTAACTGCACAGTACAACGTCAGTAAGTACAAAGGAAAGAAAAAATAAAAATAAAAATTATAGAAAATGAAACACACAAAAACAGTAAATATGCAAATTATACAATGAATACAAACTATCTATTATACAACAAGTTAGGGGTTAGTGTTTAAAAACATAATAAAAAGAAAAACTAATTAAAATACCAATAAATCTAACAGATAATAACAATTCACTCCCCGGCAGCGGCGCCAAAAACTTGATGCGCGTGATGTGTCGTTGCGGTTTTAGCAGTGTTAATGCCTATTCAAGTTTTACATTTATATTTAGCCGACTTATCAATAACACACACACACTTAACGAGCAGTGTACCCGGTCAGTTTGTATATAATGGTAAGCAGAGTGTCGATTACTAAGAGTGGAACGTATTATCTAGTTATCCTAATCAGTATTTTAATATCTAAGTTAGCTTTACAGTCTAATCTAACGAAAGAGGTTCAGCCTGAGAGACTGGCACAGTTTGGTTATTTAATTAAACAGTAAAAACTAATGAGAACAAATCAGCGAATAGCATACACATACACAGATAGATAATAGAGACAATAAGAAGATCTGTCCTGATAATTAAGCATCTTGTCACTTGTTTTATTGCTAGTTTTATATGAAGTGTATATAATTAATCCGTACTCGTTGGTTTCATTATATCGGCGAGTAAACCGTTAATGATTACTTATGAATATCCTACTTATCCAAAGACATCGGATAGGCGAGGAAGGGGTATGGCAGCCCAAGCAGTGCTCAGCTAGACAAACAGGGAATCAATGCACTAATATAAGTTCACCAAAGACATCAAACATATAAACTTTAATTGATGGGAAAGCAATTTTAAGGTGGGCATTTAATTTTGCGTACTCACAAACTACCGGCCATCAATCCTGATGAATTAAAGCTTACTATTACAATAAAACAAAACTACTTAATGAATTGAATACATGCAGGACCTTCTTACAGCTCTAAGATCTTCGTTTGGGGTGTGTCTTGTGCTGCTTGTTCGTCTGAATTCGCCTCCTTAGGGTTATGGTGCACACAAAATTCGTCTAGGTCTTGGGGTATTTATAGTTTCTGTCTGAGGGTTCGATGCGGCGCATGTAATGATTAGATGCGGCGCATTGACTTAACTTTGCGTGGGGTCCAAGCTTATTATATTTTGGAATATTCGTACACCGCCTTTAGATGCGGCGTAACTTGAATCTTTATGCGGCGCATGTCCTTCAGTTTTCTTGGATTGTTTCTGGTGAAGTCTTGATAGTGATACGCCGTATGTCAATTGTGTGATGCGGCGTATCTGGAGTAGAACGAGCTTGATCTTCTTCTTTGACCAAAGTTTCATATGCGGCGCATGGTAGAATTCCATGCGACGCATTCTTCAAAGTCAGGCAATGGTCTTCGAATTCATCTAAGTATGATATTGCGGCGTATCTGTTGAGTTAGATATGGCGCATCTTCTGGGTTTCAGTAGACTTTTGACATCTTACTCATTTTGCTCCGTAATTAGTCCAAAATCACCAAGTTTCACCTTTTACCTGTTTTTACCTGAGAATCACTAAAGTAAACATTAAAGCACCGATTCTCATACATAATAGAGTAAAACAAGTTAAATAAATAGGATAAATGATGATAATAAAATGTACTTATTTGAATTCATCATCCTGCTTCAGCATGGACTTCCTCATCTTCTTAGATTCATCATTGCCTCCAAATCTGGCTTCAACCAACCAGATTTTTCTTGCATCATCTAGGTGATGAAAATCACCCATGTCGTCTTCTGGGAGAGACTGAACTAGCAAAGTTCTTGCTTTAGTCTCCCTTTGGAAAGCAACATGTTCTTCTGCAGATACAGGAGGAAGAATCATGATGTTCCCTTTGGAATCTCTTCCAGTCTTCTTCTTACTGTTGCCATTCAGGATGATGTTCCAGAGGTTATGATCACTATTTGAGATCCAATACTCCATCTTCAGCGCCCATATGTCATACTCATCCTTCTTGAGGTAAGGAAATTTTGCATTGCTATTTGAGACAGTGGTTGTGAGAATTTTTTGTTGGACATTCGATGTTTCAGGTTTGTCTGTGTTAACCACAGAGTCATCTGATCCGTTTGTCATTGTATGAGGGTGTGAAAAAGTGTTTAAGAGTTTTAGTGAAAAACTGTTCTTCTTTTACAGAGACTCTCTCCAGGCTCTGATACCACTTGTTGGTCCAGTCCTAGATAAATCTTTGAGCTTGGTTTACAATGAATAGAATGCTTATGTAATCACAAACAAACTATAAGAGAGACTCAAACAAACTTATGTTTACGCGGAATACAAACTCAAGAGTACAAAGAAGAATAACTAATAAACACTTGATCCTCTATGGATCTATATAAACTATTAAGATGTTTCTCTAAGGCATACATTGTTCATGGCCATGAGTTTCTTTTATACTACAAGAAACCCTAATTCGGCATTCATTACAAAACGTGTAAGGAGATACGCAAGATCACTTCCTAATATAACTAATGCATATCTCTTTCTCTACAAGACATTCTAAACATACGGCTCAACTAATATAACTACCCGCAAAAACATAATAAATAGCAGAAACTATATTCTGCTACCAGCAGAAACCATACCAGCAGGAACTACATACCTGCCAGCAGGAACCAATACTGCACTACCAGCAGTAATGAGCTATTACACTTTTATTAATTCCTAACAAGAAGAGTCACTTAGCCCACCATTTTGACCATGAATGGAATGAACTCCTACATAGCTTTTTCTTTGGTATGGAATCTCCACCACCATTTAACCAACAAAGATTGATTGCTTACTTGTAAACTTCCAATGCCAAGGCCACCATGTTTGATAGGGGAGACAACTTTTTCCCATGCTATCCAAGCAATCTTACGAGCATCTTAAGTATCCCCCCAAAAGAATTTTCTCCTTGTACTTTCAAGTTTGTTGATTATCGTTTTAGGAGCCTTGAAAGTGGAGAAAAAGTAAACACCTAGACTACCAAGGACGGATTTAATAAGAGTCAGACGACCACCACTAGAAAGAATTTTTGATTTCTATCTAGAGAGATGTCTGTGAAAACGGTCAATGAGAGGATTACAATTTACACATCTTGACATGTTTGCCCTGATTGGAAGACCAAGATAAGTATAAGGAAATTGGGATGGAAGGCAACCAATGGAAGAAGCAATAGAGTTTATTTACATGGTAGTCACACCAACACCAAAAAGCTTACTTTTGTTGAAGTTAACTTTAAGACCGGATGCAAGATGGAAACAAGTGAGGATTCTTGACAAATTTTTTGCATTATTTAGCGACCATTCACCCATAATTAAGGCATCATCCACGAATTGAAGATGTGATAGGTGAATCTTGTCATTTCCAATCTCGATACCTCGAAAAATATCTTTATTTCTTGCGTCAACAAGAACCACATTCAAAGCTTCAACCGCTAGGATAAAGAGGAGAGGGGAGAGAGGGTCAACTTGTCAAAGTCCCTTTTCAATTTTTGAATTCTTTGGTTGGCGGCCCGTTAAAGAGAACCGAAGCATATGCCAATTAAGACAAGCCATAATCCAATTTCTCCATTTGTTGGTGAACCCAATTTGCATCATAATATGATCTAAGAAAGACCAACTTAAAGTGTCAAATGCCTTCTCAAAGTCGACTTTGAAGAAAAGGAACCTTTTCTTATGTTTCTTTACCAAGGACAAGATTTCTTCAACCATGAGAGTGCCGTCAGTGATTTGTCGTCCCTTGATGAAACCCATTTGCACTTCACTAACAACTGAGGAAATGACAAGAGCAAGACGGTTCGCAAGCACCCTCGCTATAATCTTATATTGGCAACCAATTAGGCTTATAGGCCTAAAATCACCAATAACAATTGGGTCGTCGACTTTGGGGACAAGAGTAATGAATGAAGAGTTACACCCACGTGGAATGAAAGCTGAAGTTTCAAAATGAATGAAGAGTTACACCCACGTGGAATGAAAGATGAAGTTTCAAACTCCTTAACGTAAGAGATGATGTCATTACCAAGAATGTCCCATTACTTTCTAATGAACTTGAAAGTGAACCTGTCCGGACCGAGAGCTTTATCACCACCACAATCCCAAACCGCATTCTTGATTTCTTAGAAAGAAAATGGTTGATCAAGAATCAAAATCTCATCAACAGAAAGTTGAGAGAAAAGGTTGTTTGAGAATTTCGGCCTAGAAGTGTTTCTTCTTTAAATTTCTCCTCGTAAGTGTTAAAGATGAATGTTTTAACTGTTTGTGGATCAGTGACCCATGTTCCCAGGATATTGAGACCGTTAATCCTTGATCGATTAATGCGGTTGTTTATAATGCCATGGAAGAAACCCGAGTTCTCATCACCATCTTTTATCCATCTATATTTGGCTTTTTGCTTAAGATCTTTAAGATTCCGATATTCCAAAATCATTAGATCTTTAACAACTGAAATTCTTGTGCAGACATCATAAGGGTTTAAAGGGCCATCTTCCGCCTTTTTGTCTATCTGGTCAAGACTTGCACGCAGAGCATTATATAATATGCTACTAATTCAATATTTTACACAATCTAAAGCCTCCTAAATTCCACAATACTATAACCTGCATCACTTGATCGATAAACTCCACAATCATACAACAATTGGTACTCTGTGCATTCTTTAAGTTAAGGGGGTAAAGGAGCCAACTATTATAGAATCCTCATAAAATAGTTGGTTATTCCTTCACTTTACGACTTTTGTGTCGCGACCATATTAACTTTTTTCAGACAGCTTTCTTATTGAGAATACCTAACACATGATCGATTGAAGTTTTTCGCGCCGGATCAAAAACGAGTTTCACATCTCTTTCCTTTGCAAACTAAGATTCATGATCCCTTACATCTTTTTTACAGTTATTTCATGTTCTATAAGCTTTTGGTACGTGAATCTTTATTTTTTTTAGGGTTTCGATTTTCTTCTAGAATCTTTGATAGTACGTTATGATTGAAGAAGATAGTATAGATAGTTGCGGAATTAGGTATAGATTCATTTGCACTAAGGCCCGTTTCTTAATTTGAAACACATTGAGAGAATTGTGGATTTAGGATCAAGAAACTTTCGAGTAATTGCTTAGGTGTAGTGTAGGTGTTTATGTTGATTGTGGTGTCGAGTTCAATTCTTCAAAGTTTTACCGAGTTATTCCGCATTCGTAGCATCCAGGTTTGTTGGTTGATTACCAACAAGTTTATGAATGATTGAGTGTATTGCGTGAAGCAACTACATACTCAATGCTAATTAGATTGTGAAAAATGAGCGACCATGAAAAAAAAGCAAATAATCTGAAGAACTTACTGTGAAGCAACTACATACCCGATGCTAATTAGATTGTGCAAAATGAGCGACGATGAGAAAAAAAAGCAAATAATGTGAAGAACTTACTATACGATAATCTAGCGATATATGAGTTTANTTAGTAGTGATTTGATGATAGCAACCACACGAGGGTGGTTGGCTATTAGTCGTGTGAAAAGGATATGTGTCTTTACTTGATGAAGTAACATGGTTTATATTGTTTTGTGAGATAAATTGGTTGCTATTCTCTCCTTTTGCTTTGTAAAACACTCTACATAACACCCAATCTTCCTGTCAAATAAAAGTTAACCAAAGGGAAGTAAAAAAGAATTGTTAGATTCATTCGTCTGACGAGAATTCTTATACAAAATCTATGAAAATAAACACACTGTTGAACATGATGTACTAATTAGGGTGAGTCATATATATATATAGTGTATTGTGAATGCACACAAAAATGGAGCCGGTTAACCCATAAAGCGTGCCAGAATTTACAAAATCTAGATTTCAAACATCTTTATTAACTAAAATAGTTTTAGGGGTGTATATAGATAAATTATAAAGGATTGATGCAAACCTTAGGAGGAACATGAGGATTCTCTAGGCGAAATTCGTGCATGATCCAACCAGTTTTAATCCCATTCGGAGCTCGGTCTTTGTAAAAGACTAAAGTCTTTCTCATCCCTACAAGGGTACCAGTTTTTGGATCCAAAACGGTTCTATCTTTCCCAGTAGCCTTCCAATATCCACTTTTTGTGGCCCTATTAGTTCGATATCCAGTTGCATACTTGCGATCACGAAAGCTGAAGAAATACCACTCACTCGAATTGAGTTTTGCCACCTCTATAATTGAATCACAAACAAAAGATAAGAGCTTATCCAAGAAGGAACTATATGGAAATTCAAATATAGCTTTCAATAGGGTTTATGCTCAACTTAAAAGTAAGATAAATTAATGCTAAAATTGACATAAACATTGTTGAGGGATGATTAATGCAAGCATTTTCCGTTTTGCTTGTGATGAATTCAAAAAATGTGATGCGGTTTGGTTCAAAGTCTATATCAGACTATTAACTATTATTAATTGTACATATACATAATACATATACATACTTTGTGCATGTATGTATCATTTTCAGATAAGAAGCTAAAAATTTTTTATGACAAACGTGACAAAGAAACTCATTTACGCCGTATAACTTAGCATTATTAAGCAGAGTCACAAAAAAATAAAATTTTGTCCGAAGATATGAACAAGTTTCATAGTCACAATCTTCAGCTTCTTATTGGATCTTAAGCATAAAAAGACATGAAATTTTAATCGAAAAACTAAAGACCATGATTTAGATAAATATAAACAGAAAAACATGTATGCATGTTCATGATGTATGTATGTATAATCCAATAGTTGATTGAGAGGGGTGGAGAAGGCTAAATTACAAGATTTAATTTCTTGATTGCAATTTGCATGTTAATTGAAAAGGTGATTTAGCTCAGAAAGTATCATCAATAAACTGAGCGCGTATTCTTTCTTCTATATATATATCTGGTAAGAACATATCATGCTGAGTTATAAAGGTAAACACACAGAGACTCGGATCTTTAAAGTATATGACGTTGTTGATGCTAGTACTTGAAACACTTAAGGTAAGTCTTGCTTATCAAAAAGGTTGGATTTTTATGATTCTCTAATCCTTTTTTATGCTTAATTGGAAATAGATATAGTACTAACTATGCCATGTGACTTTCAAGATTATATGATTGCTAATTTAGTTGTCCTCTTGAATTGTGTACCAATATGATCCGTGTGTGTCTACTAAAAACCAATTGAGACAAAACATGCACTTGTCGAGAGAGAAATGATGAAGACGATGGATATAACAAGAACAAATAATAATAAACATGATGGATTAGAGATATACCAGGAAGCTGCCATGGCTCACATATATGAAGATCAATCTCCACAAGAGTGCCCTTGAGAATATCTTCATTAGCTATCTTCTTGTATAGATAGTGGCAAACCAACTCTTCATCACTTGGGTAGAATCTAAACCCTGGTGGCAACTTTGCACCTATATCACTCAAACCCATCTTGATCAAGACTCTTTTTGCAAACAAGAATCAATTATTGGTCACAGTCCAATATAATATTGTGCCTGAAAAAGCTATATCATATATAAATTAAGATTTGTTTATTCAAACAAGCAATAAGAAATTGGTGGAGATGGAATATAGCTATGGTCCAATCCAAAGCTTTATAACTATTGTTGCTTATGTGGATTTATTTTGTATAATATTGAAGAAAGATTTGTGAATTGTATATATATAGAGAGAAAGAGATGAAAATTTGAAAGGGACCTTGCCACCTATAATTCCTTAGCAATAATTAATAGAATTATTCTAACTGTTTATGATTATGCTTCCAAAAATGAGTTATTATTGTGGGGAACTCTCCAAGAAAATCCAAAGTCACAAGAAATCCTCTCATTATTGTTGTTACTTCATTTCTTCGAAAATATACTTTTTGTTAAAACGTGACTTGCAATTTTTTGTGCTATGATCCGGATTTGGGAGCACACAACCAATAGTAACGCTTTTAAAATCGAGTATATAACGTGTACGACTTTGGGACCAAATGTATACATTGATAAGTTATTTTGTTATAGTTTTAGTTCTGGTTCCATCCTTTTTTTGGTTACAAACCTTAAAATCTGGAGCTAGTTCCATTAACATACACTTTAAGACAACGTTATACAAAATAAGAGATTTACATTTTTGCATGTGAACGTATATATTCCAATCAGATCATATCTAATGAACCAAGTAATTAAATTCCTTTCTCTCGTACAATTATTTTCTTTATTTCTTACCTTTTTTTCTAACACCTTTTAGATAGTTTTATAAGAGCAATGGGTGTGGGCTCGTTGTGGAGCTTGCCTTGGTGACATGGCAGCTCGTCGTGGCTAGCCAGGGCACCATCCCAACCCGCCATGGCTCCTCATTTGGGTGTTGCTCGTCTGCACGGCGAGGCAATATTTCGTCTTTTTCGTCCTTGTGTGTCAGAAATGTGTGTGGAGATGTGATTAAAAAATATAAAATAGGAAGTGATGGGAGTCAAATGAGTAAGTTGTCGTTATGCTATGATAATTAGGGTGGTGGCAATGGCCAGCGGTTTGCCCAGCGGCATGGCCATACCGCCGGTGAACACCGCCGCCACCTCGGCGGTATGGCCAGCGGCATGGCTCCAACGGCATCACATGATTCGGAGGTATGGAACGGCATGGGAAGGAGATAGAGCCGTTGGGGCTAGAAGACAAAAAAAAATAACCGTTGGGGTATTTTTTTGGAACGTTGGGCTGTTTGACCAAAGGAAAAAAAATTCTTTATAAATACTAAACCAAAACAACTCCATTTTCATACTTCCATTTTAAAATACATACATTTTAAAACACATACATCTTTAGCATGGATCCAAGCAAATCAAAAAGTTCACAAAAAGGTCGGGGTCGTGGTAATCGTGGCCGTGTTCGTCCGCAAGCTCCACCACCAATGTATCAACAATACCCTCAATCGGGCTATTATCCCCAACCTCCACCACCGATGCCTCAACAATACCCTCAATCGGGATACTATCCCCAACCTCCACCACCGATGAATCCAACCCAATATAACATATCAATGACGAGTGAGTGGGACCCGTTTGGTGACTACCGTGATGGTCCGTCGCATCGTGAACCAAGTGTGGAACGCGAACTACCTATATATGATGATGATGTTGAGATTGTCCCGAAAACGCAAAAAAGAAACTCAAATTGGTATAATTTTTTTTATATACTTTATAATTTTTTTTTTATATATACGTTACAATTTTTTTTATATACTTTATAATTTTTTTTTATACGTTATTTTTATTTTATTTGTATACGTTATCATATTTTTTTTAGATGAAGATGTGCAAGTAGGTAAAGGGAAAACTAAAGCCGATAAAAAGAATTGGACGGCGATGGAAGAGGTTGCTTTGGCTAAAGCGTTGATTCATATCTCTACATGTAAAAAAGTCGGGAATGAACAAGGTAGAGATAAGTTTTGGGAAAGAATTTTGGAACATTTCGCGGCCACCATCACCGATACTAAGCGAACTCATCATAGCTTGAACATAAAGTGGAAAAACATGAATCACGCAATGGGTGTCTTTAACGGGCTATACATCCAACAAGTAAATTTTAAACTATATATTTGTGTTAATTTATATACTTGTGTTAATTTATATACTTGTGTTAATTTATATACTTTTATAATTGTAGACTCGCATTCGTGAGAGTGTATGTGACGATGTCAACGTAATGCATAATGCTTTGGCCGATTATGATAAGAAAAATAATGGCCATTCATTTACTCATATTGAAGCGTGGAAGGTTGTTAAGGGAGAACGGAAATGGTTGGGACAACCGTGTTTTGAAAAATTATCTTCGACATTTCATTCCGACAAACGAAGAAAGTCGTCGGAATCTAGCTTCTATGAGTCCGGAAGCATTGACAATGTTGATCCTGTTATTCCGGATCTAAATGACGACACAACTCCTTTTAAAAAGGGGTTGGGAGATATGAAAAAAGTATGAAATGGTTGAGATGAGGTGGAATGATATTATTGGTGGATTTGGGAGGTATGGTTTTTTTCGGAGGCATGACTGCCACCATCCTTAGGGGTTGTAAAGGGACGTTTGTCATGGTAATGTGGCATCCCGTGGGACCCAAATGAGTAGTTTTGAGATGCCATGACACCCATTGCTCTAATAAACAATGGAGATCCAACACGTTATGAAAAAAGGATTGTTGATTGAAGTGGCCAGGGTTATATAGAGCGTTTAATTTACCAAAACCAGGTGGTGGTGATAGATAGGAATTAATCAATGAGTTTTATTACTTTTAGAACATTTAGACCGTTGGCGCCAACATTCTTTTCCAATTTAAGTAATGGCATTATTTCAATGCTAAGTTGATAAATACTGTTTACAGAAATTCAACAAATACAAAGAATTGGTGTAAGTTTCACGTAACAAAAAATCTAACTAATATTATAATTTAGAGTTAAGTTTTGCATAAGATTTTTAATCCACAACTAACGTTTGTCACTTAAGCGGGTATAAGGACAAGAATCGATCACTGTTCCTATTATCCCAATAAGTCCAGCTAGACTTTCCGTGGCCAAACTAAGAGTGTGTCACTTGTATGCCTTAAAATTGGCATGAACTCATTCCTTTAATGACCTCAGTTATTTACTCGTTATATTTATAACCATGACATATAGGATCCCTGATTCATTTAGTCCATGAAAGTTATGCAAAATTAAATCTGTGCATATATATCTAACAAGCAAATTTCAAATCTTCCGGTCCCCCGTGTGTGACAAAATCGTATTGACGACGTGTAACGAGAATGCAGCTTTACACCTAATGTTTCATAAGACATCCAATCCAAGTGAAGAACAACTAAATCAAACTACTATACTTGAGGTTTCAAAAAGGATATACATCTAATTTCTGATCATTTAACATCAACTTTGTGACTCGGTTCTTTCCATGTGCATTTTATACATGCTTAGGGCAGCAGAAGTAGAGGCGTGTCACATTATTAAACCAATATTTTCCATTAAAAGAAACAATCTTCATGATCTTATGTGTGGCATTCTATACAAGCCAAATCATGATTATACTTCAATAGTTCAATCTATAATAAATCCAAAAGACATAAGTTTTAGATAATTTCTTAATAGCATCGATCTAGCTAACTGTATTGAGATATGATGTTATCATCTAACTGAATAGTAATTAAATGTACATTTTGGATATAGTTTTCAAATGCTTTAGTTTTATATAATCTTTTCTACATTCTAAAGCAGCTTGTGATTTCTTGTTGGCAATGAATAAAAAGCGTTTAAGTTCTTATGGCAAAAAAAAAAAAAAAGAAAAAAGAAGCCAAAATGCTACAACTCTCTAACCTTACTTTAAGTATTATGATTTAGAGCAAATATTTTAAAAAAGTATCATACTTGATACCTGATGACGTATAGTTCACACCGGGTCACGGACCCGATTAGTAAACAATACTAATATTTAAGCCCGCTACGCGTGGCCCAGATTCATGACAGTTGGACTACCAACTGGATGGCTTTGGCCCATAAGGCCCAAGCCCAAAACATATTTATGGAACGGATAAAGGGATATTTACTTAAACTCTATATTGATTGTAAATGATGTTAATTTTGATAGGGGTGGTTATGAAAAGTTCACCACAAGACGATGATACACGTATTATTTAATGTTTTCAGAACAATAGTTACATATTAGATAGTTTGAATCAAAAATTGATCAGAGAAGATCGCTTTATCTATTTATCTGTATATTATTATTCATATATAAGTTATTAAAATCTTGCCAACTTATTTCTTACATTTGTATAACCACTTGTTTAAGGATTAGAAAACATAATAGACTTGAATCTACATATAATATATATATATATATATATATATAATATATATATAATAGAAGTGACCTCAAATGTCATGTTTTATAAGTTCAGTAACCTAAATGAACAAAATGAAAGTTCAGTAACTTAGGCGAACTTTTTTGAAAAATTTAGTAACATATTTGTATATTAACCCAATTTAAGGTACTCAACTTTTTTTTTTTTTTAAATCATTTAAGGTATCCAAGTTATTTTTGTGTGCAATGTACAGTTTATTCGACTTTTCGAAAAATGATATCGGTCATTTTCTCTGATTAATTGGTAAATTAATGTGATAGATCGTTATAATTGAGTATTTAAAAGTTATTTCGTCTAAAATTATGTCTAGCTTTTGAAAATTTGAAAAAAACCGTACCTTGCACAAAAAATAACTTCAATACCTTAAGTTAAAAAAAATAAAATAAAATAAAATTTGGTCGAGTACCTAAACTTTAAATTAACCTCATGTATGATAACTTTTTGTGCGATTTGCCCAGAATACGCCTATGGACTACTGACATATTAACTTGATAATTTAAAAAGGTATAGATTTGTAGATACTCTTGTAAAATGAGAGGTCTAGCTAGAAAATTGGTGCAAGGTATAGATTTGTAGATACTCTTGTAGATACGCCAAAGGTATGTGGGTATGGTGACATCAAAAATTGGTGTCATTCACTTCAAGGTGACACGATAGTGAGAATAGCATCAAATCATTTCGCACACATAACGTTAGAAAATGAGCTCACTAAAAGACATACACACCCAACCACACACAAAAAGCGGTAGAATTGGGATGACACTGTCGCTTAGGGTGATGGCAATGGCCAGCGGTTTGCCCAGCGGCATGGCCATACCGCCGGTGAACACCGCCGCCACCTCGGCGGTATGGCCAAAGTCATGGCTCCAACGGCATAACATGATTCGGAGGTATGGAACGGCATGGGAAGGAGATAGAGCCGTTGGGGCTAGAAGACAAAAAAAAAATAATAAAAAAAAATAACCGTTGGGCTGTTTGACCAAAGAAAAAAAAAAAAAAAAAAAAAAAAAAAAAAAAAAAAATAGTTGGGAGGTATGAAAAAGGCATGGTTGCCACTAAAAAGAGGTTGGGAGGTATGAAAAAAGTATGAAATGGTTGGGATGAGGTGGAATGATATTATTGGTGGATTTAGGAGGTATGGTTTTTTTCGGAGGCATGACTGCCACCACCCTTAACCACAAAAATTACTTCAAGAGGCGTGTGAAGTGAGTGACATTTAATGTACGTCATCCAGTGATACTAAAAATGACTTTGTAACACCGAGTGATCATAATCGTCTCTGAATTAAATCAGTTTAGAGAGTAATCACTCAATGTCTTGCAAATCAAAGAAAATGATGAACCAGTATTTTAAATGGCATGGTTTTATTAAAAAGAATAAAAATAATAAAATGGTGATTGAATGTATTACTTGCGTTACATAAATGGATGAACTTTAAGAACTCCAAAACTAAATTACTTAGTCCAACACTAGTTGCTTAATAAAAGGTAGAGATTGTCAATAAAGCAAATCAATATATAACTAGGACCGTAAACGAACTGAATGTTCAGTGAAAATTCATGAATTGTTCGGTAAAAAATTCTTTTATGTTCGTTTATTTGTTAAATGAACGAACGTGAAACTTTTTTTTACTTTCGTTTAGTTAAATGAACACTGAACGAACATGAACAAAAGTCTTGTTCGTTCATTTATGTCCATAAACGTTCGATTATGCGTTTATTAACATTCTTTTATGTTCATTTATTTTTTTATGTTCGTATATAATACCTTTTAACTGTATACTTTAAAAGTGGTTTGTTTAAATAAACAACACTTATAAGACAAATATTATGTATAATTTAATAAAACTTATGTTAATTTTTCTACGTTCATTTATGTTCATTTAGGGTTCGTTTAGTGTCTTAATGAACAAACAAAACGAATATGAACAACTCATTTTCTCAATAAAAGAACATAAACAAGAAAATTCGTCCGTTTAAGCATTTGTATTCGTTTATTTGTCCGGTTAAAATTAAACGAACAAACATAAGTAAGGCTCCGTTCGTGTTTGACCCGTTTACGACACTATATATAACCTCAGTTAACAACCAACAAGATCCCAGTATAGTATTATTTAGTAACTTCTTATGTACGTCCACAAACTAATTAAGATGCTGATTTTTGACAAGACACTATCAATGAACTAGGTCCAAATTCATGGGTACATCTAGTTTGGAGACATTCTTTTTGCCATATGATTCTTTATTCTATCAAATAACTACAATTAGAAAATGAATGTGCCGAGAAGACAACCGTTGATCAACATTCCTTTTGTCACAACTATTCTCTATTCTCCATTCCATATTAAAGCATCGATTGCCAAAATTAGAAGAGAATAATGTACGTGGTGTTAGGAATGGTTGGTGTCGTCGTCCGAGATGGGTGGTACATTAGCCGTAGCGAATTTGTTGCTTCGTGTGCTTCCTGCGAGAGGACTCCGGTGGGTGGGTCGAGGGTGTATGTGTTCTCCAGAATACGAAACAATGAAGATGTTTGAGTCCATATGGCTTTGCTCCACTTGTTTCCTTGCCCCGCAAGCTTTTGTTGTGCTACACTTGTAGTAATTTCTGATAACGCAAATACAAACCATTTACCAATTACCAATAGTAAATCATGCACAAATATGCAGCCAATAACTTGAAGTTTATCTAAATTAAGCAAGTATTGTATACTTCCTATATGTGAAGATATATCCATCAAGGATTTTGCTAACCAATGCCATGGGAGAGGTTAAAGTATAGTAAAATCCATCTATCTCAAATGTAGTCGTGTAATTTTAGCAACGTTGGAATCAATATATATTAAGCAAAGATCGTAGCTATTGTTGTAATATGTCCACGAACTTTTTAAGTTCGAGATCTACTATTATTACCTATATAAGTCGAATATATCTGCAATCTATGACATTTTTGTTATGCTATGATTTTAAAAACATGCATTTGCTAATTGTTTGGTGTCGGATACAAAACATGTCTTATTATATATCTTGGATTTTTTTACTGATTTTGTATGAACTATTGTCGATTGAAATCATGGTCACTTTTGCAAGATTAGTATAGGTTTTAAGTATGAATGTCACACAAAATTACATACACCAAAATTTAACTTGACTGAAATTAAAAGGAACCTTGGATAAGGAGAGCCTTTGATAGGTTTTTGACCATATTTTCTCCATGCCCATGTATCATTGTTGCTTAATTCCTCTTGTGTCAATTCGACTACCACCTTCTTCTGCTGGTTTTTCCTACATATTCAAACACTTTACTACCTAAAATCTACTTTAATGGAATAAAACTAAATATGTAGACATGTATGTACAAGTATTTGTGGTTACCTTTTTCTAGTTGGAGTTTCAATGGTAAAAGAACTAGAACCATCTGTCCCTAGTTGTTGTTCATCATCAAAGGATACAACCGCGGTGTTGGTGTTTATTAGCGGCTGAGAACACCCTTCTTTGTACACTTCCTCTAATCCCTCTAAAGGGTTCTCACTAGAATTTGAGTAAGAAAACAGGTTCATGTCATTTTCGGATGCTAAACCTTCCATGTTGTCAAAACCATCGTCGAATTCTTCGACGTTGGTCGTTGTGTTTTTACCGGATGTGGCGTTAGCATCATTAGAGATGGTGTTGCAACTCCTAACCACAGCATGCAAGTCCCATTCATCATCCATTTCTTTAGACTTTTTGTGTGCAAGAAAGTGGCCTTTGTGTAGAGTCAACGGGTGGTGGTGGAGATCAGCCACAAAGGGTTGACTTTTGAGAGAACGTGTGGTTAAAGGGTGCTTTGACTTTTCGATTATGGAATTGATATACTCAAAGTAAAAGGTGAATATATGGTTATATAGGAACACACAAGTTGTGTGCTTCTTTCTTCTTTCTTTTGACTTTTGTCCCCAATTGTCAAAGGTGGCCCATCTTGATTTGCTTTGACCTCGGTAAACCATATGTATGGGAGATTTGGAGTAATTCTAAAGTGTTACCTAGTCCATTTAATATTAAGATTAAAAGATATGTTTAGATCTAATCTAATATAGTGTGTGATTTGTTACTACCATAGCAAGTTGGACCACTTTACCTTTTGGGGAATTTGCTTGTACATTCGGGCTCTTTCTTTATCCATGTTAATAAAATCCTTCTTGTTCCATAAAAAACTTGTTTTGTTTTAAGCATGTCTTTAATATTTTAAATTTCAATATATATCATGAATTCATGACAAATATAAATGGATTACAATATAAGGCGAAAGGCGAATACCCTTGCATGTTGGAAGAATTTAAAATTACAAATAATTATAATTGTGAAATTGTGATTACATATTTAGTGTATGAAATTGATGAATATTGTTTATTAGGTCAAATTTTTAACTTATAAGTAGCGTATATAAATGTAAAATATAATAATTAAAGTAATAGACAGGAGTATATTAGTAAATCTACAATTCTCTCTCTAAGATTTTTAAACAAATGTATTTACTCTTTGCATATACTAGACGAGTACCCGTGCATAGCAACAGGATTTTATAGCGACAGATGGTTTATTGATAGAAAAGTTTATAGGTTATAAATGAAAAATAATAAAAGTTTGAAAATTTGAGGATTAAACATAATGTTTTGAAATCCGGTTCGACCCGGGTGGTTCAACCGGTTGAACCGCTCCGATCGAAAAACGGGTCGATTTAAACCGGGTGAACTTGCCGGGTTGGGTCGAAAACGGGTCAAATTAAACCGGGTCAACCCGCCGGGTTTGAAGCATCCCGGGTTAACCCGATTTTCGATTTGTATTAATAGTTTCTTTCTGAAATATATGTCTTCAACATTTCCTTTTTTAGTTTCAACTTTTCACTTTTCAGTTTTTTCTTCGTGTATCCTTTGACGATTAACCAGAGAAATAGATCTCGATGAGGCCTGATTCACCAGTTTGTATCTGTTTCAACGGGTCCTCTCTGGTTCGTTTTCGGATGGCTTTTATTGGTTAGTTGAACTGGTGGCGACACCGATTCCCGGTTGAACCTGTTGGCCCCTTCCAGTTTCAAAACTATATATACCATCAACTTGCTAGGTTGTATGAAGCTTTGTATGTTTTATTAATTTGTATAATGTGTATAATAACGGGTCCTTTGTGGCCCGTTTTCGGATAGCTTTTATTGGTTAGCCGAACTGGTGGCAACACCGGTTCCCGGTTGAAGGTTGGTCCCGTCCGATTTTCAAAACTTTATGTATCATCAACTTGTTAGGTTGTATGAAGCTTTGTGTGTTTTATTAATTTGTATGATGTGTATAATAACATGTTGTTTTCATTTTAGGATGTTTTAATTAAAAATAACATTAAATTAGTGTCTTTAATTATTTTATATGGATTATGTTGTAGCTTGTTTAAATTGTACATTATAAAAATTTTATTGTACTTTTTAGTAAGTGGTGTTTTAATTGATTATATTTAATTTGGTAGATGTGCTTTTAATTAGTTGTACAATGTTAATAAATTATTGCTTTTAAGTATTAGAGTGTTTTAATAAGGGTATTAATTACATTTCATTTTTCTCTCTCATTTGACCACGTTGAAAAAACTCAACGTGTCACTTGATCATTTTTCTATTATAAGTAGTTAAGATATATATGGGGAAATGATGGCTACATTTAAATGTAGGCAATTGCCTACATTCTCTTTGAAAAAAGTTTACAAAATGTACAGCTCAGTCCCTGCAGTAAGCATCTGATACAGTTTAATCCTTGTTCCTATCCGTTTTTACAAAGGAAAGTAGGTAACTTCCCTATTTTATAAAGTAGGCATATATATATAGTAGAGATAGGCTAAAACTCTCACACAAATACATATTTTACTTATATTCAGCTAAACCACATTTGAATATATATTGACTCTTCAATGGTTGTCTAAAGTGAATACTAGTATAACTTATTAAGAGGCTGTTCTTGCGATGAGGCATAAGAACTTTCAATACATGCTAGGTGAACCCGTTGCACACGTAGGACTACATGTTAGTAGCTAAAGCTTTTTATATTTACATGTATGTCTGGCTCAATAGTCAATACTGATAAATTACAAATTAAACTGTTGTATTGCTTATAAATGAAACAAGATTACCTCATTTGTAAATCAGCTACCAAATATTTCACAAAGATAAAAGAGAAAAAACGAGTGAGGGTGGCCCCCATCAAACACTTGTAGCAAAAGAATGAAGATTATTTTCTCTCAGTTTCAAACTTTCAATTCATATTGTCAATGGCCCAAAAAGATCCTTTTTATCGTTTGTCCCACATTGTGAGGTTGTCTAAGTTTAAGGGACCTTCTAGAAAGGTATAATCCGTTTTAGGTTAGATATTAGCGACAGAGAGCAAATATGAGTGACATATTTGAATGATGTAAACCCCGCCGATGTTATGTTTTATTGATAAATTCTTTGTAATGTAAATACATGATAACTTAAAACACTAATCTACTTGAAGCCCACAACCTGACTTGAGCCTCTCATCTATTATCTAACAAAGACGCACGGGTCAAGGGGGTTGCGCTCCCTTGCGGGGTCAAGGGGCAGCCCCAAGCGGTATATTTGGTGCTCTAAATGCTTTACCCGTTTTTCCTTTCCTTTTACAGCTCACAGCTCACCGTTCACCGCTTCCTAAAAAAGCATTGAAAAAAATAAGCATTTCTAAAAAATAGCAAAGCTCACCGCTTCATTGCTAAACGACTAGTAAACACCAAAATGTTCATTGCTCACCGCTCCAAAAAGCTCCACACCGCTCCGTGCCAAACATACCCTATATCTGTTAAAGTGATGTATTCATGAAAATTATTCGTTTATTTTGGAAACATCGATAATTTAAAGATGCTTAACTAAAACACACAAGGTTGCTGTTAGCAAATCCTTATAAATATAATTTTAGCTAATTCATTAATGATATCTATATAACCTATAATGGAGATTGGCACTTCCATTATAATTAATTTTTAAGATTTTCATAAATAAATTGTAAGCATTTCAAGTAAAAAAAAAACACTATTTACAACTATTTAAAGCACAAAAACATTTAGGGTTTTTATAACTTGTGCCCTAGGGTCACAAGTTAAGCACATCATAAGTACACATGGGCCCACGAAAAAATACATAGGGATTTACATAAAAGTACAGACAAGTGTACTTTTATGTAGGTCTCTGTGTACTTTTGGTGTGCTTAAGGGGCACAAGTTAGAAAAACCCATATATTTATTCAACACATACAATTAATACTCTTCTTAAAATCGCTGCTCACTAAAAAATACAATCATTTTACCACATGATACAATTTAATCGAGCTACTAATCTTAACTGCATAAATGAGAATACAAGTATTTAGCATGTTGTACAAACAAATCAACCACAAAAACAACAATGCATCTCATAAAAGTGTACCAAACATCGACTATATGTATTCAAGTTTCATATTTTCTTTTACATGTCTATAAAACACGGGTCGATTCAGTTAACCGCATGTATTTGAAATTAAAAACCGAAATCGAATCGTGATAGAGGATCTTTCCGGTTTCTGGTTTTTTCTGTTTCGGTTTCTTAGTTATCGTTTCTTGTGGTTTCGGATTGAACGGGTCGGGTCGGTTTGTCAGTTTCACAAATTGTTTTAACACCTATATCCATAAAGCTTAGTTTTATATAAATCAAATAGTTATTTTGAATAACAGAAAACATTGCTCGCTAAAATATATATTATCACAATTGTATAATGAAAAACATTATTATTAGTTAAAGAGTTGAAAGATGTCACATGAAATTCTTGACATCCGTAAATTTATTGTCACAAAAAACATAATAAATTAGGAAACATCGTTCACCGAATTTTTATTTCAAGGTACCCACCTCGCAACGCGCGAGTATCCTGCTAGGTATACCTTATTGCGGTATTAAATATCATTTAATAGAATTTATTGATTATTATTGTTGAAGAGATAATGCATCAACACGAGTCTTATGATAAGAGCATATATGGGACCCATTGGTGCCGTGGGTAAAGTGTTGTCACTTTATCATTTTTTTTCCCATAACACTAGAATCTATCACACCACACAAAACACCCTCCTTATTTCTGGTGTCGTGGGACACCTTCTGGCCCACACATATATATAATCTACTAAAATACAAATACAACAACAAAAAAAAGAAAATACGGAACCATTTGGACTGGTGGGGACGGCGCGAAACACGAAAACGTAACCCCCAGTGTCAGGCTGGTGCCTTAGTGTCGTGTTTTCAGGATGACGCAGGACGAAAACGCAGGATACCTTATGCTGTAATAGTGTCTCAAGCTAAAGAACAAACAGAAAAGTTATGTTTATTTTGTAACCTCAAATATATTGAGTTAAATTGTAGCCGTGTGCTCTCATTCTTAACTCACTTCTTTACCCATTTAAACAAGTAGATCAACTTTAAAATCTATAAACAAATCTACCAACTTTTCTAAACTCAATGGTGTTTTAAAAAAAAAAAGCCTATGAACCATCGTTTTCTATTTATTTATGATGTCAAAATCAAAATCTCGTCTAACATGATCTCTATGTAATTTTTTTTTAAGTATTTTTTTGTATACATCAAATTTATAATATATTTTTCTTTCATTTTGTTTTTGTTGACAAAAGATATATGGACATACCCAACCCACTTCCAACACTTACTGTGGACCAAATATTATCCCCACTTCGAATGAAATAGTGATTGCTACCAAAATCAACCACCATTACATTACACCCAAATTCCATTGACCAACAAGTAAATTATGCATGCATACTTGTATATTGGGTAATCATTATACTTTGGAATAAAAGGGGGTTGAATGTGATTCTAGTAAATGGTCCAAAAAGAATATTGAAAATGCGTTATTTGACAATGGTTTGGTCAATAGGTCTATAAAGATTAAAGAGGGAATGAAAGTCAAATGATACTAATAAAATAATTTTGAGGTTTTAGTTATAGATGATACTTGTTGTTCAGTGGATTAATGAAACATGTGTATGAATCATAAAGGAGCTCGAAAGCAAAATTGTTACGTTAGAGTGGGTGATTACAAGACACACTTGTCATTGTCACAATAGCTCAATTGTAGATGTGCAACATAGTGCAAAGATTACGAGTTATAATTAAAAATCAGANACTAAGGTTGCGGAAGGTACAAAGATATGATACCATGTCGCATAACAAAACCTCCATAGGTGATTGTTTATTGATGCAATACTTACAAACACAAACAAATGTAAACTTATAAACATTAACGAACACAAAACCTAAAAAAAAGTTTGGGTCAACTATCATATCATCTAATAATGATAGTTGACACAAACCTACTTGTGAATTTTGGGTCAACTGTCCTTCTAATACTCTTTCATTTATTTGTCTCAACCTTTGATATTTTATAGGGTATTATGCATTTACATATCAACCCTTTAGTATCACACTAATTTTAAACACGCTCTTTATTAGACTCTCGTCATGTATCAGTTTTACTTCTTTTATCATGGACTAGTCTCTTTTATCAAACTCTTTCTTCTCTTATCACTAATCCTTCCTCAAAATGCTTTTAATAACTGTATTATTTAGAGATTTCTGAATTTTTCTTTCTACAATACGCATCATCACCGCTTGAGTATAAAGTAACTAACACCATGTTTGTTTATACTAACTCTTTCATAATTAATAGAAGAAAAATCTTCTCTGCAGGCCTTTCTAATAACACCACTGTGGCTGAGATGGTTGTTAATGGTACTTTGAATATTCCTGATGAATGCAAGCATAATAACAGTATTCTGAGCCAAATTCAAACTCCTTGTTTAGTCAATGACAAAGCTGATGAGGTTAAATGGAGGAGCACTAAAAAGAATCTTGTAAAGTTCAGAATGAATAAGGTTTGGAAATACATGAGAGAACATGATGAAAAAGTGGTATGGTATAATGTGGTTTGGTTTTCAAATTCTATACCCAGGCATGCATTTATCCTTTAATTTGGTTGTTGGTTCAGGGTAAGCTGCCCACACAAGATAGGATCCTCAAGTGGTACCCTAATAAATGTATGAGGTGTGCCTTATGTGATGAAACTCAGTACAGTCATGATCATCTATTTTTTTTCCTGCAAATACTCAACTAAAGTCTGGGAGAAAGCAAAGGCAGTAAGCAGAATATAGTGTTTGGATAGAAACTGGAAGATGGTATTGGATGAGCTAGTTGCTTTGCCAAATAAGAGGAACATGTGGATTATTTTCAAGAGGATTGTTTATGCTGCAGTTGTATATTTCCTATGGCATGAAAGGAACATGAGGTTGTTTCAGAACAAGAAAAAAGAATGGGACATGTTATGGAAAGTCATTGAAGATAATGTTAGACTCAAATTGATGAGTTTGTCAGTCATGAATTCTCCCAATGTGAAAGAGGTGTTTAGCTTATGGGGCATTGAGAAAGAATCAAATGAATAAGTGGTGGAATTTTGTGATACTCCTGTTAAAGGAGTGTTTGGGATTATCTTTGTCTTATAAAACAGAGATCTGTGCAGGCTACTACAGTGGGTCACCCTTGTACTTGGAGTCTAAATGGTGTGACTGTACCTTTTTGATTCCCATGTGCTCTCTGTTTGGCCTTGGGAGGGAATGGGTGAGCATATGGAGATAGAAAAGGAGGTCTAATTCATTAAGATGTACCATAATAAAGGAGTGAGCACTGTGAAGGGTACGTAGCTTGGGTGGGTCGTGTATGATGGGTGGAATAGAGAGGTGTGAAAGATGAACCTTCTTGGTCCACCCAATACACCACCATAGGAGGTAATGGTTGGGCTTCCCTCAAGGTATGTGTTCCCAAGCAACTGAAGCCATTCTTAAAAGATGAAAATGTAGGTTGCTTGGTATATCTCTTGATTGGAAGGGTTATGGGTACCCAGTGAAGCCAGAAACCTTGCCTACCCCTTTCAGTGTGGATGCTGGTTGAGTGATTTGGGTGGGAAAGGTAAGCTGTAAATGTAAGCCGGATGGTTATGTGCATTTTAAGGTGAATTCAGAGCAGTCTATGGTGGTGTTTTGTGATGCCAGCCTGTTCTAGTTGTATCAGATATCTGGTATATGTCTTGAGTGATAGTTATCAGATTTATTGCTGTTATGTTGCATTAGATTTGGGGTATGTCCAAATCTTGATGTTATTATGTGTACTCAAGTTTTGGAAGATAATATAAATTCAACCTTTGCAACCAAAAAAAAAGAAAAAAAAAGAAAAAAAAAAAGAAAAAAAAAAAAGAAAGAAATCCTCTCTTTCAATTGTAATTTTTCAACAAGCATAGCTAGGGGCTTTCACCCAAAATACCCAAAACAAATGAAATGGGCTAGTCTTGTAAATGTTAACCCTTTTTTTCGATACACTAAACAACATGCTTTAGCTTTTTGCGGCAGGCAAAAAACTAGAAGTAGAATAAAGAAAAAAATCGAGTGGCAGTTCAATCTTGTGTCTGCTAAATCTAGGCAAAAAGAAACCATTTATGATGGCGTCAAATTACTTATACGACAGGAAGCACAAAATTCTGGATTTAAAAACACTCTGGCAACTAAAAAGTTATTTTATCATCCTTCTTATGGTTTTATTGAAAATATAATCAACTACTCTTTTTAAAAACTAAGACGAATACCCGTGGCATTATAGTGCAGCAAAACGGGAGTTTTATCTGTAGCGATAGATAGTTATGATAAAAAAAGTTTTATAGTGTTATAACGAAAAAAATAATAAAAGTTTGAGATTTTGGGGGAATTTAGAACATAATGTTTGTGGAACAACCCGGTCTTCGAACCCCGGGTCGGATCAGTCAGGGTTGAACCCATTCCGGGGTCGAAAAAGAAAAAAATGGTTGAATTTGAGAATCTGAGGTTCCAACCTTTCGCTTATGTTGGTTCGAGAATACTGGGGTTGTCAAGATAAAACACAAATGAACCGGGGTATGACCCAGGGAACCGCTTTCAAAAACCCATGAACGGGTTGACCCAGTTGAATTTTTAAAAAACCCATTTCCGAGCCCAACCTCAGCAAGTGTTGAACCCGGGTTTAAATCGAAACCCGATTTTTCGACCGGGAACGTTCAAATTTGGTGCTACAAGTAATGAAGAATCATTATTGACTTGTATGAGTAAATGTGCGATAGATGGTTTGTTGGAAATACCCGGTTCGTACCCGGTGGTTGCCAACCGGTTGGTCCGGCTTGTTTCTCGGTGTAATAATGGTCCGAACCTTTAACCGGTTCAATATGTTATTGATTGGGCGGAAATGGAGTCAATTATAAAAACCGGCTTTGGAAGCGTTTCCCCTCGGAGGTCAAACCCCTAGGTTTGTGTTTTAAATTGTTTGTGTACAATTGGTGACATTAAATCATTGACCTTTTAAGTGTAATTGAGGTGATTTACATAAGGTAATTTAATTACATTTTTCAACTAATTTGTCATGAAAAACGAACCCCAAGTTGGAAACTACGTCAAACATTGCCCCGGCGGTCTGTGGTATTTTGAAAAGGGATGTTTGAGTACCAAATTGGAAAAGGACCTGCTACACCATAAAGATAAGGTACAATTGCTTCTCAAACTCTATTGTCTACTTTTACATAAACTGGAGGTGTATTTGAATAAGAGATTATTTAACAATTACATTTCAAACTAGTGAGCCTTAAGGGAAACGTATACTGCGTATATCATGTATTGTTATTGTTGACCAAATATGCCTCATAAAGATGTAGGACCTATTTCAGGGAAAAAATCCTCTCATCATGTAAATAGAACATATGCGGTTAATCCAAGGACTTGATTATGCAACATTAGGAAATATGGCCATAATCTATCATCGTAAAGGAGAATCTTGCTCTCACTCATAGTGAGCAAGCGCTTTAGTGTTTATGAAGGTTTATGGTACATACTGACATCCTGGAAGCCCATGTAAAGTGCAATTGCTCTCAAACAAGTGAGCGGTTATGAGGGACAAACGAACTTGCACCAAGAATTATTCATGTAAGGAGCAAATTAGCCAAACTCATAACAAAGTTAGTCCATTTAGGGAAAACGCGATCCGTCATGTAAGTGTCAAACAACTTGCTCTGGTATCAAAGGTGGTGGAAGCATCTAGGGACAACGCTATTAGCAATGTAAATAGGGAATTGCCGTAGCCCTCATCACGGAGCAAGGCACTTTATTGGGGAACAACGCATCTTCCCGATAAAAGGAGTAAAGGATACAATGCTACGTCAACAAGTGAAACCTTGATTTCAAAGGGAACCAACGGACTCTATGTTATCAGTGTAAGACAAAAATTGCCCACCTCATAAGTTATCCTTTTAGGGTTGGACACCCGGCTTTTGCACATCGTCATGATATCTCTCTAAAGTGGTGTCTCTTTCCTGTTG
>LBNU01008707.1:0-11743 GCA_014162995.1 Artemisia annua | reverse complement strand
AACAACAAACGACATGTGAACTAAAGATTTCAAGTAGAAAAGACAAAGCTTAGCAATACTTAAAGATATCATAATCTTTTCATACCATGAGATTTATCAAGATGGACGCATGCATGAGCACCTATGAGTCGACCCTGAAAACCCTTGCACTCCAAGGACACATCCTACTTGCAAAAGAATATTCTGTGTCGGTTATAGATTAATGTGTAGTGAGACTAGCGATGCATCTATACAGATTCCTGATTTCCAGATATATCTCGTACTTTATCAGCTACACACAGCATTCAGCTGCCACTGTGAGTTTTACCGCTTCTAAGTATACCAAAAATGTGTTTAGTCCTATAGTCCTTGGCAGGGGTAAATGTATGGACTTCTCTTGGGATTCAAGTTTGTGGAAACGAACTTATGATCTAGCTATCCTGCCCAGTGCTATCCATCAAAATGGCCTAGACTATCTTTTATATATAATACGGTTTTTGTTGATTTAATGAACGATTGCATAAGCAGTACATTTCAGGTCTTCTGGCTGTGTATACTTGTAAGATCCCATAGAACAAGGACTATATGATGTAGAGCTCTCCACTAAGAGGAAAACACACTCGCCCTTTAGAAACTACACATCCTTCATATTCTGTCGTTAGTCTCAAATTCTTACACAATCTAGACTTAGTAGATCCAAAAATGATATCATCAATCCAATATTAATGTTCTAATTGTACTGAGGCAGAATATCATTCTTGTCATTCTGATCCTTATAATTGAACAAAGTTGATCACTGTTCCTCATATGGAAATCCCATGACTACACCTGAGAAGATAACCTGAAACCGGAGTTTTGGTAAACGGTTTCATACATTTCCTTGGAGGCCTGATGCAAGCCAACGTACATAATTGGATTTCCATAGCCACTCTAGAAAACTACCTGTTGAATATCTTTCTGAGTTTGAAGGCCCATAAGCAATCATGAAAAGGATAGCAAAACATGTCACAATATACTCATGGCAGGCTCTTTCTATAGGTGAGCAACCATAACTAATCGCTCCCAAACCAATTTAAAGCATAACTGCAAGAACAAAAGTATCAGTCGACTCCACGAGTCCAATATCACAGAGTATCAGGTTGCCTCCCCATTACCCAAGCAGAACAGAGTTAAAGATGCTCTAACTATTACATACCATTAACGAATTATGATCTTGGTCATCTGAAGAAGGCTCCCATAATGAATATCAGCATCTTATTGAGGACCTAAAAACAGCCCTAATTGCTTCAATGTCTTGCTAACTTCAGGGGAGAGCGAGAGCAAACAATTTCTACATAATCACATTATATCTTGCACTACCCTGAGTGTAATACCTTGAAGACCATACAATGCTCGTTGCCTGATTCTTCTTAGAGGATTAGAGCATACTAGATTCTGCCATCCTTCCTTGTTTCTGAGGGCACATCCAATTGCGTGTAATATGATCCTGTATGTTAGAGCACATTCTAATGCGCGATGGAGAGTATTAAGTACACATCATGCACCTCATGTGAAACCTGAGTCTATTGGAATTATTCAGAAAGTTGGAGCAATAGCTCATTTCTATGCATTGCCATATCACATCGCGAACACTTCCTATTCATACATAGAGCTTTTTTAGTGTTGTAACCTACTGGTATGAAGTCTAATGACATGATTGATTGCAGACCGTTAGTGTTACTCAACTGATGTAACCATTGTTAATCCGCATCTCTGTTCTACTTTCTGCTATGTTAATTTTAACACTTGGGAAATTTGGATGGTAGACTTTATTGTTTAATATAATAAATCCTTTCATCGTTATCAACAAATTTTCTTATAGAAAAATCATGGCTTCTCCAAACATCGCTAACCACTACTAATGACTTCCTCCGCTACACCGAGCCAAAGTATGCAGATAATATTTCTTGTGCACACATAGCCATACTACACATTTAAATGTGTTCAATTCAAAAGATGGATCTCGTGTTTGTATTTACAGATTATCAAAGTACGCCAAGCATAATGAGTGGAGAATGTGCACAAACATTGCAACAGTAATGACATCTAAAAGGCTTGTCAAATTGATACACAAGCAATAAGGCATCATAAAGCACATTCCCCCATCTAAAAAAGGCCACAAAGATAAGGAGCAGAAGTAACACTATCCATGGAACAACAAAAAAACACATTCACATTTACACTTGATAATACCGATTTCACCATCCTTTCTACACAAATCAACATATGTTGAAAAATATGTACAATACTCCATCTACAATCGAATAAGATTCATAAATGACATTACTTAACAACATTAAAACCAATGATAAAAAACAAGATAGATGAAAGTGATTTTTCACACCTTAACTACAACTAGCCCTCCGTCCTTAGGGTAACATCAACTTTAGTAAATCCAAACCTTGAAATGTAGTGTTATCATTCTATGCGTCAGAAATGTATAGGTAAATCCGGTGGAATCAATAGAATAGCGATTCTTTGTAAGAAGCCAATGAAGAAGAGCCCTCTCTACTCCAGAAATTTGAAAAGATCCCTGATTTGTTGTGAGCAGGAGGCGTAACATTGAGTGTGCTTAACCTTTCCCCATTCCAGTCGAGTTTCAATTATATTTCACCGCTTCTTCTTAACCACAATATTTTATCGTACTGATAATGGAGCCAATTGTGAATAGCTTTCTAAAGAACGAACATGCTCCATTTACCCATAACCACAACAATCTACTCTCGACCTTTAATGTATCCATACACAACAAAGACCGCTTAGGCTTAGAAACGAGAAATCTAAGGACAATTTGTTTGTTAAGCTATTTGGTAGGTTTACCACTTTAAACTCCTTGGTAATCAAAATCAAATGACATAACCCTAGATTTATGGTAGCTTTCCATACATCATCAAAAGTCTTTCTCCCAAGCACCCCAATAAATAAACCTATCTGTAACACTTAGATATCCAGATTGGGGGTCCAAGGGCGGCAGCCCACTGGCAGGCGTCCAAGGGCAGGCGCCCCTGGCTGGGGTCGACTGCCAGGTCAGCTGGAAAATTTCTTTATTTACCACCCTAAGTTTCTATGTCAAAAATTCCTCAGAAAATTAAATTTCGGAAATTGAGGGACTAAAATTTGGACAACTTGAACCTTGAAACTGCTAAAGGCAGTTAACCCTAAATTATGTTTCTAGCTGTATCAGATTGAACATACAGAAGGAATACAGAAACACGTAATCTCTCTGCAAACATAATTAAAATACACAAACTTGAATCAATTAGATTTTATCCGGTCGTTAATTGGTATCCACTCCAATTTAATCGATCTGAAAGCGTTCATACTCGTGACTTCTAATTGCTATCAGGATAACCATCCCATATTACCCCACATATTTACAACAACATCCCGGAAGAAAACTAACCAAATATCTTGAGGAGTTTCTCGTGACATACCGGTTATCTCATGTGTCCGTATAATTATTTTAAAAAAAGCTTGTTGTATGTATGATTTATCATGTTGTTTAAGCCCTTCATATTCCGGGAAATAGACAAATAATTTACAATTTATAGATATGTAAGATCCACTTGTACCAAGTATCATATTGTTGAAACAATAAAAATGGTATGTGGCTCATAAAAATGAAAATTCACAAGAAACAATGGTTTCAACAAATAGACTTGATTGTACAAAATCAATATATGGTAGACTTAATTGACCAAAGGGAACTTAGGGATCATGCATGAAAGAAAATGTTTACCTAAAGAAGTTTATACTCTTTATCATTCATCGGAAAATGGTTGGGGGTTATGGAAAAAGCTTGCACTTAATGATGGGAGGATTACGGCCAGCGGCTTAGTTAAGGAACCCATTTGCTGAGATTTTCCAAGGAAACAATTTGATTTGCTGGTACTTTTTTACGTGTCTGATCCAGGTATGAGTCCTTTATGTAGGTTCTGTGCGCATACTCTTATGTAAATTTCATCATGTCAAGCAACATGTAAGCAAATTTCCATCATTCGTTGGAAGTGGTTCTGATTCTCTCATTTCCCTAATTGCTCGGATTAGATTAACCACTAAGCTTAATCGAATTTGGACAGTAACATTCGGTAATATGGACAATATGAGCCAAAATAGGTTTTGAGTTCGAAGGCGTTCAAAATGTTCATAGTTTTTAAGAACCCCAAATGCAATGATCAGTGTTCAATTTTCTTTCTCGGACACTGAAATATTTTTTTGCAAATACTTCAAGAATCACTCCCCCATTACCCATAGTTCTCTCAAACATTTGATGTTATTAACATAGTCAAAAGTTGTACCGAGTTTAAACAAGACGGAACATGCCACGAGCTATTCGAGATTGACTTGTAAAATGCCTGAAATGAACATCATCTAAACTGAGTCGAGCTCGAGCTACTCGAGTAAACTTTCAAGTCAAGCTCGAGTATCAGAATACGACTCATGAAGCCAGTGACTCTTTATGACCTTGTATTTTTTTACATTTTAAACCTTTACGTAAATATGTACATGTACATACTTCTAATACAATATCAACAAATGAAATGGAGTTGAGCTAAAGTACTCAAGCATGGAAACTGATATTAGTCGAGCTCGAGTCAAGTTTTGAGACATCTAATTACTATTCTAATTACTTCACTCAAACCAGATTCATGTAGACAGGCACATGCAATTATAAGAGATTATGACGATATTCAAGATAAATAAATAAATCTAGAAACGAATGCAATTAACATTACTAGGCTACGTTAGGATGTAGATGCTTTATAAGTCATACATATATGTTTTAAAATGACTAAAAAGAACATAATGCTTTTAAACCATTTATAATTATAAATATCAATCCACTAGATAATAATCAAATATGTGCAGACAAAACTAGATTAGTTGTTAAAATTTTCCCCACTATCAAAGTTAGCAGACAAAACTAGATCGATGTCTAACTCCAAATCTCAAATTTCAGGTCATTTTTCATTTCAAACAACTCTTTCAGCCTCTCTTATATACGTAGTACGTAGTATTAGGTAACATAAACCTCAGGAAAAAAAGTTGAAAGATGTCGGACAACATCCCTTTTGATATCCAGATGCAAATCATCAAAAAAGTTTTTCATGTCAAGTCATTGATTCAGTTCAGGTCAGTTTCTAAACAATGGAAGTCTTTTATCGACAGTTCTGACTTTATCAAAGGTTACGGTGCACGCCACACACAGCCACGTAGTCTTATTCTAAGCTACAAAGTCTTCGATAATAAATACATTTGTTTGGCAGACGATGATAAAGAAACTTTTAAGGTTCAACACGAGTTAGCTCCATCTCTTGTGTCTCCTTTGCTTAAACAATTTAATGTTTCAGAAATCGTTGGTTCGTCTCATGGATTACTGTGTTTGTATGGTTATAGTAAAGTTTATGATAAACAGATGGTTGTTGTTTGGAACCCTTGTATCTCAAAATCATTTGGTATTGTTGTCCCTCAGACTGAGCTTATTTATGGTTTTGGTGTTTGTCCTGTTACTAGTGACCCTACAGTTGTTAAGGTATTATGTGCAGCTAACACGCCTTGCCATGTTGAAGTTTTTACATTGAGTTTGGGGGTTTGGAATGTGATTCCAAGTGGTAATTTGCCTCGTCAAATAATTAGACTTAATCCGATAGCTAAGTGTTACAGATAGGTTTATTTATTGGGGTGCTTGGGAGAAGACTTTTGATGATGATGGTAAAGCTACCATAAATCCTAGGGTTATGTCATTTGATTTGATTACCAAGGAGTTTAAAGTGGTAAACCTACCAAATAGCTTAACAAACAAATTGTCCTTAGATTTCTCAGTTTCTAAGCTAAGCGGGTCTCTTGTTGTGTATGGATACATTAAGGTCGAGAAAGTAGATTGTTGTGGTGTATGGGTAATGGAGCATGATTCGTCTTTTAGAAAGCTATTCACAATTGGCTCATTATCAGTACATAAAATATTGTGGTTTAAGAAGAACGGTGAAACTATATTTGAAACTCGACCGGAATGGGGAAGGTATAGCACACTCAATGTTTACGACCCCTGCTCACAACAAATCAAGAATCTTCAAATTTCTGGAGTAGAGGGCTCATTCTTCATTGGCTCTTACAAAGAATCGCTACTTCTACTTGATCACTCGGATTTACCTATACATTCTGACCATAGAATGATAACAACTACATTTCAAGGTTTGGATTTACAAAGTTGATGTTACCTAAGGACGGAGGGGCCTAGTTTGTAGTTAAGGTGTGAAAAATCACTTTCATCTATCTTAGTTTTTTATCATTGGTTTAATGTTGTTAAGTAATGTCATTTATGAAATCTTATTCGATTGTAGATGGAGTATTTGCTACATATTTTTCAAATATGTGATTTGTAGAAAGGATGGTGAAATCGGTATTATCAAGTGTAAATGTGTAATGTGTTTTTTGTTGTTCCATGGATAGTGTTACTTCTGCTCCTTATCTTTGATGGCCTTTTTAGAATGGGGAATGTGCTTTATAGATGCCTTATTGCTTGTGTAATCAATTTTGACAAGCCTTTTAGATGTTCATTACTTGTTGCAATGTTTTGCACATTCTCCACTCATTATGCTTGGCGTTACTTTGGATAATCTGTAAATACAAACACGAGATCAATCTTTGAATTTGCAACATTTAAATGTGTAGATGCTTATGTGTGCACAAGAAATGATATCTGCATACTTTGGCTCGGGATTAGCGGAGTGAAGGCATTAGTAGTGGTTAGGCGATGTTTGGAGAAAGCCATGAGTTTTTCTATAAGAAATTTGTTGATAACGATGAAAGGATTTATTATATTAAACAATAAAGTCTACCATCCAAATTCCCAAGTGTAAAATAACATAGCAGAAAGTAGAAACAGAGATGCGGTTAACAATGGTTACATCAGTTGAGTAACACTAACGGTCTGCAATACAATCATGCATTAGACTTCTTACCAGTAGGTTACAACACTAAATACTGATTGTAGGTTCAAGAGCTTATTTGATTCATCTCAACCAACTCGTTATATGCTCAAGTCTCTTGTAAAACATAAATGATTCTAACAGAAGTTCAACAATTTTGCTCAGCACAAGTTTTCCCGCATTATTCCCATGACCGTTGAACTACTTAAGATCCAACAATAGTTGGTATCTCTCAAGGCTTAATATGATTTTGTGCAATGTGCTGAAAAGCATTACAAAAGATTGGATAAAACGACCGTCGTCGTGACACAAATGTTGTTTTTGTAAGACTTAAACTCTGTTTGTGCTTGGGTAAGGGAAACACTATCCTTTGACTCGTGGAGTCGACTGATACTTTTGTTCTTGCAGTTATGCTCTTAAATTGTGCATAGCTGAGTTACTATAAGGAGTGTACAATGTGACTGTTTGTGCTATCCTTTTAATTGTGGCCCTTTCGAGACATCAATCGGTTATGGAACCAAAGGGTGTTCGTAGGTTCCGGTTTCAGGTTTCTCGGGTTATTCTGGTAGATGAATTAACATGAAATATCTAGTTTTTTTTGTGAAAACGAAGATAAAAATCTTTTGAAATCGAGTTTTCTTTTTGCAGTCATAAGCTGACACCAAATAATCAGCAGCTGAATCTGCTTATGCAAACATTAAAAAAAACTTATTACAGTAACTACACTTTATGCTAATCAGATATTCGTTTCCAAATCTCAATTCCAGACATCTTCTCATTGTAATTATTGGAAAGATAACTCAAGTTCAGAGTATATAAAGTGTACAAAGCCAATTCTCAAAGGAACATCGCGGCAGAAAACTAACCAAATTTCTTGAGGAGTTTCTCGGGACATACCGGTTATCTCATGTGTCCATATAAATAGTTTTAAAGAAATCTTNAAAAAAAAAAAAAAAAAAAAAAAAAAAAAAGGGAAAAAAAAAAAAAAAAAAAAAAAAAAAAAAAAAAAAAAAAAAAAAAAAAAAAAAAAAAGGAGTGTGATTGTGTTGGATATTGCTTCTCTTCCTCATGACTCATGACATGCTATATATAAACCCCACTATCCCATTCATTTCTACTCACCAACAACAACACACAACTTAACCATACACTTAAGCATTTAGTTCAAAAATGTATCAAAACAACATGATGTTTGAGAAACTAAAGCCTTATTTGTATGTCATTTTTTTTGCAATTCGGTACTGCTAGTTTATTTATAAGGCCGCGCTTAACCATGGCATGAATCATTATACTTTTGCAGTTTACCAATTTCAGCAATGAGGGTCCGGTACTTAGCAAATGTATAATGATTCATGCCATGGTTAAGCGCACCCTTAGCGATAATATTTAAACAAGCAGTGCCAAATTGAAAAAAATGACATACGGATAAGGCTTTAGTTTCTCAAACGTCATGTTGTTTTGATACATGTTTGAACTAAATGCTTAAGTATATGGTTAAGTTGTGTGTTGTTGTTGGTGAGTAGAAATGAATGGGATAGTGGGGTTATATATAGCATGTCATGAGTCATGAGGAAGAGAAGCAATATCCCACACAATCACACTCCTTTTTTTGCACAAATTTCAGGATGAGTCCACTGTTATTAATTCCGGCATTTAGGTTAAGTTTTGTATAAAAACTCAAAAGGAGTATTTTAGCTGAGAATAGCATTTATGGACAGCACAATCAACTTTGTAAACTGATGCTCAACAGACCCTTTTTCCATTTTCACATGAACTCCATTATATAAGAGAAAAGTACGGCAAAAGACCGAAATAGAGAGGCTTTGCACATTAATATTCAAATTTTGAGGATTTTTGAATCTGAACTTTTGGTCCTTGCAAGAACTTGTGAGGACTCAGCGAAGCCTTATGGCCGAATAGAAAACTGACAAGTCAAAAGAGTTTGATAATTAATATCTTCTATTTCTTCAATTTGGTCCTCCAAAAAACTTACGAGAATGTCTTAAAGTGCGTGGATGCCGTAAATTGAACCACATGACAATTTTATGAGGGGGCCACATAGCACCGCGGGAGTCTTCACCTTTTACGAGAACCAAAAGTCTAAATTTAGAAACCTCTAAAATCTATTTTACAACTTGCAGAAGCCGTATAATTTGGTCATGTGATTTTCTCTATTACATAGTGTCACTAGCTAAAAGACACGTGAACTTCACGTATATTTTATAGAGAGGTAAAAAAAAGATGAAAACTTATATGTTATGCAATTATCCGCTTTTTAAAGAAACACATGAGTATACGCCGTTATATTAAAAACTCCGTACAAACTAAACATATGTGTAATCAAACAAATAGTCAAATAATCAAAAGAGAACATTAAGGTGCATAAGCACATACTGTAGTTTTAGTTTTATAGTCAAATAATTAAAAGGGAACATTAAGTTGCATAAGCACATTCTGTAATTTTAAGTTTTGATTTGTTGCGAAACGCAAAGGCATGTTGACTGTTTTTCGATGTCTTGAGCAGATAGTTTGATCACCAATTACATAAATGAAGTTCCTGTACCCTATAAGTAAATAAGCTTGATCTTAAAATAATAGTTTATATGTATAAAAGTTGAGTGAGTTTGGATAAAACCTTATTAAAAGTGAACATGTGTTTTAAGTATGCTGTGAATGTAAGTGAGTTTAGTAAAAATGTTAACTCAAAACACATTATTTATTTTATGATTTGTTAACACGAAAAGGGCTTGATAAGAAAGACAATAACAACCTACAGTTTATAATGAGAAATCAGATTGTTTAAAAATGACTAAGATATGTTTGGTGGTTCTCAAAATTGATATTTGCTTGGTCTGTGTAGGCATCCAATTACTTCACTCAAACCATGTTCATTTAGATAGTCACATGCAATTATAAGAGATTACGACGATCTTAAAGATGATGATGATAATAATAATAATAATAATAATAATAATAATAATAATAATAATAATAATAATAATAATAATAATAATAATAATAATAATAATAATAATAAAAAAAGAAAAAGAAAAAAAAGCATGCTTTATAAGTCATACATATATGTTTTAAAATAATGAAAATGCAGATGCTTTAGAAGTCATACATATATGTATTAAAATGACTAAAAAGAACATAATGCTTTTAAACCATTTATAAGTCATACATATGTTTTAAAATGACTAAAAATAACATAATGCTTTATAAGTCACTAGCCTATAAACCCGTGATAAATCACGGGTGGCTTATAAAAATTATGAAATAGACTTGTTAATAAAAACACACCTTTTCACACACATTCCATAAGAACCCATCTTCCAATTCTTTTTAATCTGATTAATTGTGCATCTATGCTTATCTATATACAGTGTATGAAATAAAAATAAAAATTCACCTAAACAGTTAAACAACAAAAGAAGTTGACGTTTACAATCCTTGTTTAGATAGTTGAAGCAAATAATCTTAACAATAAGTGAAAATGTGCACAACAATTGAAAGAGTTCTCAAAACAAATAAACAATGTTGGTCGTTCAAATTTTAGATATCTGTTGTATGTCGGTTCATTTTGTGTACCAAAATATATATAATGTAAAACATATACAAAACTAATTATATATTAGAGTATAATTAGGTATGCATGCCTTACATATTCATTGGTACAGGTTTACATGGATAATACATGCTTGCAAGTGTAGGTTGGAAGACCAAATAATAGTTTTTGTAAGCATAAATTAACACGTAGTATTACAAACTTAAAAAAAAAAAAAAACCAGAATTCAACCCCACCCTTTAAACATTCTTCATATTTTGCTCCATTTTGACCCACATCATAAATCCATTTGACAATCATCATTTACGTACTATATCTATTACATAATATAATGAGTTGAAAAACTTCAAGAGGAATTCCTCAAGAAATGTATGAGATATGCCAAGATCATAAGATTGCATATTATAAAGTTGATCAAAGACAGTCGAACAAAGCTTTTCTTACAATTTTGAACTGTAGTAAATTTCATGATTTGTTGACCGCCCCTCCAAATTTGAATCCAGCCTCCTTTGTTGCTACAATAGAGATGCACGAGTCTTCTATGAACTTACATGGTCTAAGAAAAATGATGGAATTTTTAGAAAATAATGCCTCCATACGACACTATAACTTTGAGTTGTAGTTCGCGTTTACGGCGACATTAAACCAAGTCCGAATATGGCCAACATCAAGTTTGACCTTACCTAAACATTTTTAAGAAATTGCTCTATTAAATTTAAAGAGGTTACAGTGACGCCATTTATATTAGGAATAAGTCAATTTTCCCAACAATTATTATCTTTTTTTTTTGAAACGCGGAATATTATTAAAAGCTAGCAGAAGGCGCTAGGAATTAAAAGGATTACAAAGCATTAGTTCCGGTTAGGAACTTAACTACCTCTAAAATTTTAAGCCATTTAAAGAACATAAACGGAAATAGTGATCATAATATCCTTTTTCGCTCATGTTGTGAGAGTTAAAAGTGACGTCGTTACGATATTTCCAAATGGTCGCAGACCATGGCAAAACGGTGATGACAGGTTTCAAACCTTATTATCTTTTATATCTATACAAGTTCAAACATTGGTACGAACGCACACAAAAATTCTCCACCCAACAGCCTCCCAAATTCTGCAGCATAAGCTGTCCAGGAATGTTCAAATAAGGGGGCTGTTTGGAAATAAAACTGTTATAGGGGGGGGTTTTTGGACAAAAAAAAATGTTTTTAGGGGATGTTTGGAAAAAGGTT
>LBNU01008703.1:105041-126676 GCA_014162995.1 Artemisia annua | reverse complement strand
TATGTGGATACCCCTTTAAATGCTTCTTGGACGCATACAAAGGGTACCACCAAATCCAAATGGCTAAGGAAGATGAGGAAAAGACAGCTTTCCATACGAGCCAAGGCGTCTATTGTTACACGAAGATGCCTTTTGGACTGAAAAATGCAGGTGCCACCTACCAGCGCTTGGTGGATAATGCATTTGAAAAGCAAGTAGGTCGCAACCTGGAAGTCTACGTTGATGACCTAGTCATGCATAAAGAGCCATACTGAAGATGAAGTAGTGCGTGACATTGAAGAAACATTCAAAACACTACGGAAAATCAATATGAAGTTGAACCCTAAGAAGTTTACTTTTGGCGCTACAGAAGGCATGTTCTTAGGGTACTTGATAGAACCGGATGGCATTAAACCATGCCCAGAAAAGACAGAAGCAGTCATATAACTTCCTTCACCAAGCACGTTGAAGGAAGTCCAATCCTTAAATGGAAAGCTAGCCGGTCTAAACAGATTCCTATCCAAGTCAGCGGACAAATCACTACCACTATTTAAAACACTCAAGAAGTGTACAAAAAAGGGAGACTTTCGCTGGACTACCGAAGCAGAGGAAGCGTTTCAGCAGCTTAAGCAAATAATAGCAGCGCTTCCCAAGTTAGTCACACCCCGACCAGGGGAAGAATTGATAATGTACTTGTCCGCAACTCATGGGGCAGTAAGCGCGGTGCTATTGATGGATAGAAATTCAGTACAAACACCTGTGTACTTCGTAAGCAAAGCGCTTAAGAAAACGAAGATCAACTACAGCCCGATGGAAAAGCTAATACTGGCACTAGTGTTTGCAGCCAAAAGACTGCGCAGATACTTTCAAGCGCACCCCATAGTAGTGATCACAGATCAACCTATCAAGCAAGTTATCTCCAAGCCCGATGCTTCTGGGCGATGGCAGAAGTAGAGCGTATTGCTAGGAGAGCACAACATCTCCTATAGACCACGCACCGCAGTCAAGGGTCAGATACTTTCGGATTTCATCATCGAAAAACCAGACACCGTTGACATACTTCAACACCCCAAGGTTGAACTGCAAGAACCATGGATCCTTTTCACGGATGGATCTTCATGTATAGATGGTTCAGGCGCAGGCCTTATCCTTACCAACCCAGAAGGAATGGAATTCACATATGCTTTGCGCTTTGAATTCACTGCCACGAACAACAAGGCAGAGTACGAAGCCCTAATCGCGGGACTACGCATCGCAGCACGAATGGGTGTACGCAACCTAGAGGCAAACGTAGACTCCCGATTGGTGGCCAACCAGGTGTCAAGAGAATACGAGGCTAAAGAAAAGAACATGATCCAATACCTCGAAAAAACAAAATCCTTAATCCAAGGATTCGACAGATGACGCGTTGAGCAAGATTGCGTCTACAAGTTTTGCTCATCTGTCAAAACAGGTATTGGTAGAAATCCTAAAAGACAAATCGATCTCCGAGATGGAAGTATCTACGGTGATAGAAGAAGAAGGACCTATATGGATGACCCCTGTCGTGGACTTCATCAGCAAAGGCGTACTCCCCCAAGAACAGAAGGAAGCTCGACGAATACGGCGCACAGCGCNGACTAGTTCTTTATGAGACGAAAAAATGTTACGTTTTTAGGGGTCCGTTTGAGGTCCTAACTCGTATATTATTTTTGATCGGATTCACCCAAAGTCGTTTCTTTTCTCATTTTAGTACTTTTTGAGGAGAAAATCACAAAGAAGCATTTTTGGGCTGTTTTCGGGAGTGAAAAAGTTCTGGAAAACAACAAAATCTCAAAAGACCCTTAAAGTGCACAGAAGGGACGGCGTCACCAAGTTTCTTCGTGACGACGTCAGGAACCAACTTAAGTGAAGAATTGGAAGTTACTCATGACGGGCCCAGAAAGTTTTAGCCATTTTGGTGACGGCCGTCAGGGAAGGCCGTCAGGGATCTGGAACAAGCGCGTGACGACGTCCAAGAAGGCCATCACAAAACCCTAATCGTCGGACGTGACGGCGTCACCATCTTTGGCTGACGTCGTCAGCCCGTATTATCTAAATACCAGCTGAAATTGGAATGCCAACTATCCGCACCGCGGAAGTTAACAGTACCACCAATGATGATGAGCGGCGCATAGATTTAGATCTATTGGAAGAGCGACGTGAACGCGCAGCGATACGGGAAGAAAAAGCCAAGTCAAGAATGAAAGGATACTATGACGCCAAAGTACGAAGCACTTCATTCCGACCAGGCGATTTCGTATACCGCGAAAACGACTCAAGCCGCGCAGAAGACACTGGAAAGCTAGGACCAAAGTGGGAAGGACCTTACGAGGTCATTGAAGCACTGGGAAAAGGAGCGTACAAGTTGCGCGATAAGGATGGCCACGAGCTACAACGCACGTGGAACGTTCGCAATCTCAAGAGATGCTACCTTTAGGAAAGGCTACGGCCCAACATGGACACTCGCGCACTTTAGAAAGTGCCCCAATAAAGATCCATGTATTTTTCTTTTTTTACCTTATCTAGATAAGTAATGTTTCTCTTTTACAAAAACTTGCAAGTATTAATTCAAATTCGCGGTTTCTAGCTAACTCCGCGAAACAATTTCTTTACATTGTTATCTAAATACTATTTATGTTTCAATGTGTTGGTTACATTGCCTTTAGCCTACATGGCGTGCATGCACTTACTAATACCCACGTTGGTAAAAGGATGAGTTAACCTACTAAACAACTCGTTGAGTAAGAGGGTTGCAAACCCATCAACTTCGGATTATGCATCCTTGTTAAACACCTTGCACTGAAGACGTTGGCGCAAGTTCCTTGCGCACCCCACGATGGATGCGCAATATTGCACACTATGCGCGTTTAACAACTTAGGAAACCAAGACTCTTGATTCCTTAAAATAATATTGGCAATACGACAAGTACACTTACAAAAATTCATAGACAACTGTGATTTTTTCCTTTTACTAAGTTAGAAATTCCATTCACGAACATGGTATCTACCTTATGAACTTCATGCATAATTATTATTTCTTGAGCATGTCTTGGATACTTAGAAGTCTTAACGGAAAGACATATAAGTTATGTACAAACAGCACTCAAACTACTCATGAAAGAACAACAAGTTCCAAAATGCTTGAAGAACTGAAAAATAATCTAAGTACAAAATAGTACAAACCGTACAAAAAGATATATATTATCACTTATCTAAACCATGAGTTTATACAAAGTTACAAAATCAGCATACAAAGAGGATATCTACATGCTGCGAACGCGCCTATACCCTGAGCTGCTGGCTGTAGATGCTAACTCCCCAGCCTCACTTAGCCTCCTCAACAGGCTGCTGTCCTCCTAAGAAACCGTCGGCACGCTGACGGGAATCCCATCAGACCGGGGAAGATGGGCCGCACCAACACCGCAAAGTACAACCTTCCCCTTTACGCCTTTCTTATGTGCAACCCTTGTTAAGTGAGCCTCTAAACACTCCTTCAACGGGATTTCTCTGTCAATGGCAAACAGGTTAAGGAGGTCGCGTGGGCGTGCGAATACAGGCACTTGCAGCTGTGACTCATCAGGCCTCAAAAAATAGTCAAGTTGAGCCTCCGCGCCCTCTAAGAGGTGCCTCCCCAAGACTAACCCCTCCATCATCACCTTAATGGGCTGATCCTGGTCGCGCTCCAGTTGCGCGATATGCGGAAGCTCAAGCAGCTTCAACTTCTCCATGGCTCCCACAAGCTCATCATAAGCATCCGCCTTATACCCAGGCACTTCTGCTAGCGGCACCGTCAGCATCTTACCCTCATCCAACTCCTCCATAGCCTGCGCCTTACCACGGGCCATAGCGCACTCCACGACCTTCCCAAAGGCATCCAACACCTCTTGGGATTCCAGCGTGCCTAGGGCAGCCAAGCGCAAACCATGACTGATCAACCATCTGCATGTACAATCAAATACGAGTCAGAAGATAACAAAAGGTTTGCATACATAGAAAGAAATTTAAAGACTACATACCTGCGCTCGGCGATGGAAGACATAAGATGAGGGTACAGTTCCTCATCATACTCAATACTCAGCTTGCGTAGCTTGCTCTCCTGTACCCTCAAAGCAGTCTCCACGTGCTCGCGGAACGCATCTAACTGGGCGAAGTGCTGGCCTCTGTTTTCCTGCAAGTACTTCAGCCCCCATGCACAATTCACCCTATAGTGATCCGCAGCAACATGCTCGCGCTTGAGCTCCGCCATCAAGGAAAACTTCTCATCAGCAGCCCTCCTCGCATGCGCGGTAGTTGACTCTACGTCTGCCCGCGCATCAGCCTGTTGCGCTCTCAACAGCGCAATCTCCTCATCCTTCTTCACAAGGCTGCTGCGTTTAACAGCATATTGCGCGTTGAGCTGAGTAACTAACTCATCTTGGCGACCAGCAGCCGCAGCCAACTCCTCCATCAGGTGTGGCGCAGACATCCCCCCACTCGTCCCCGATGGCTCCTCCAAGGGACGATGAGTCGTCTGGGATGGCGCCGACTACTCAATAAACACTGCATCACCCCCTGCAGCATCATTCCTACAAAAGAGGAGTTAAGGTGTTAGACAGCGAAACAAAAAAGAATGAAATAAAATGAACATCCAACACAAATGACACTTACTTAGGAGGTGAAGTCTCAGCAGCATCCTGCGCATCAAACGATACTGATGCCTCTTCCTCTGCAGACTCGTCCATGATGACAGTAGGACGTCTGCGCTTAGAGGTCCCCTCACCAGCATCATCAGCAGCCTTGCGCTTGGCGCCCTGGCGCTCCTCTTCCGAGTCAGTGTCAACCTTGAAGATGCTATTAGATGACTCCGTGCGCACAGGCTGCGGGATCGCCGTCTCCTGCGCAGGAACAGTCTATACTGGCGTAGCATTAACAACAGGGTGCGAAGCATCAGAAGCCTCTTCCTGCGCCAGCTCTAGAAGATGCCCAGAGGTTGCCTCCAAGATGGGCAACTCACCTTCCCTCAAGGGGCGTACACCCACAGCCACTTGTGTGGGCTTTGTCAGCTTCACCACGGCAAACAGATCCATCTCTGCGCAATGCATGAATAAACAAGAACAAGTTAGTGGATAAAGTACAAGTTACAAGAACGCTTACATTATGCGAGGACAAGAAAGGATAAGCACCCACCCCGGCCGTTCTCATCAAGAAAGGTTGGCACCTCTTCGCAACTGTGGAAATAGTTGCGGCTAAGTCCCATGTGGACTAAAAACTCCTCAGGATACGCAATGATTGGGATGCGGTTTGCATTAATGGTCTCCGCATCCTCCTTGTTGTACGTACCAGGATCTGGGCGCTCATCCTTTGGAAGCGACGCTTGAGTATAAAACTCCGACAGCGACGTGAATACCCTATCAACTATCCAGAAAAAAATTTCCCTCCAATCCCTGAGGGCGTCTACTTTCTTGGTATAACACTGATAGCACCCCGGGCGCTTCGAGAAAGTTACCCACCCGTTCGACCACGATGTATGGTAGAACGCGCGGAAAAGATTGATGGTTGGATTGATTGCGAGTAAACGGCAGTTTACTTCAAAGTTTGTTATCTTTGCCGCACCTAGCGGGTGCAGCTGAGAGATATGCAAACGATAGAAGTTGAGAACATCACTCAAGAATAGGGATATAGGCACGCGCTGGTTTGCAAACTCAAAAAAACGCGTGTATACCCCTATTTTCCCCTCTGGGAAGTCTGCTATACATGCATTTGGTTCCGGTAAAACCGGATGCACATCCAGAGGAATGAAATAATCAGAGGTGAACCGACGAAGTTCATCCTCATCCATTTCGGATTGGAACTCTTCTAATTGGCGAGCCATTTTTACTAACAGGCGCACACGCAGTTACCTTCGCAGTTTCTGGTTTTCGTGGTTGATGATTATTAAGGAAGGAGAAAATGGCGTTTTCACTATGGTAGACACAGTAAAAATGAAAACCCTTTATATAGGGTTTCCTCTAGCCTTGGATACACGTGGATTCCACTATCTCCATCGTGTGGCTGGAATACAAACATGTACATACACTTTCACGTATTTCAAGAGATACGTGGGGCAATTTTGGACTAGATACATCGTGTCCCATTTTTGGCGGGAAATAATTGATCCTTTCCCATCACGCTTGCCGCTACTATTAATAGTCTAGCATTCGCGGTTCCTACCTACGCATACTAGACTGGAGGGACATGATGACGTATAGTCCATACTCGGGTTACGAACCCGATTAGTGAACATTACTAACATCCAAGCCCACCACGAGTGGGCTATCATAACAATAATTGGACTACCAAACTAACGGTTTGGGCCCACGGGGCCCAAGCCCAAAGATATTTATGGATTGGATAGGCGATATCTCTTATTAAAGAGATATATACCAAATATCCGATGTCGGCGGACACGCCGAAGAGTGAGGAGCACGAAACCTTATCGGTTACGTGTGTATATAAAGGGCATCATAGCTCTCATCTAATTGGTACGAGAACAGGAACCCAAACAAGGAACACCCAATTTTTGTATCAACACCCACCATGCTTATCTCATACTTATTTTTCATTAGTTTTGAAAACAATTTGCAAAAATTTTTATTTTTTGAACAAAAAATGATGTCATCAACAGATACTTGGACAAGTATAACAACACCTTTAGTTTTATAAATGAACAAAGTATTTTAAATGTTCCCTCTTACATTAGGAGAAAAAAATCATTATACAATAAAAGTAGTGTAATAATATAATCAATAGTTGTACAATTATTTGAATAAATAGGTAGTTAAAAAAAACCTTCATGTATAAGATACACGGTTCGGTTCGGTTAACTGCGGATATCTAAAATAAAAACCAAACCGTGATAAGCCGTTTTTTTGTTTCGGTTTTTTCAGATTTTGTTTTCTTCAGTTTTGGGTTCTTTTGGTTTCAGATCAAGTTGTTCGGATATGTTTTCGGTTTTCTAGATTTTTTTTAACACCCCTAGTTTTAAGGGACAAACTTACATTTTCTTTTTAACATTTGTATTAATAACGAGGTGTTTAGCCCGCGCGTTGCCGCGGGATGTTTGTACACGCAAGATAGGCAAAAAAAGAGGTTCGAAGTTACATTCAACTATGTCGTCATAGTATTGTGTAAAACAGAAGGCATATAATTTATCTTACATATGCAAACATGAGTTACATAGGTTATTTTACATTCCTAAGGAAACTGCCTACGGGTGTACTACATACTGGTACGAAACCGTTGTCCAAAAGAGGTGGTAGAGAGGGTGGTACGATTGCATTTCTTGGTTTTGCCCACACTAACAGTAAATATTTTAAAAGCTTCCTTTAAATAAGTAAATAACCTACAAAGGTTTACATATTTTTTTTGCATTTAGGATGTGAAAGAAGTCATACAAAGAAAAAAACCATGAACCTCACGTCTAGCTACAGCGACTGAATAGATAGAGACTGCTGCTTGTATAACATTAGCTTTAGATAACAATTAACTTCTCCTCTTTCCGGATTAACAATGCCTAACATATAACGTTGAAAATTACCAGATAATGAGCGTGTCAAAAGTACCCAGAGATGTATACCGGGGGTCAACCTCCAATTGCATCCCTTGCAACCACAAGGCACACACTCTATAGCGTCCTGCCACAACAAATAAAAATATTACTACCTAAAACTTAAGCTGTCATATTTGAATGACACTTTAGTAAATATGTACATGATTACCACCATTCCTAATTTTAAAATGACTTTAAGAATAGTGATGTAGATGGTAAAAGTAATTCTATCAGATTACACATGATAATTAGAGAATTTGTAGAGGTCGGTCATGAATAGCATCATGTATTCTATTTTGCAATGACAGCAACAACTCATGTTGCATTAACCGCGCGGGTAGCTGCAAACACGGCTCAGTTCACAATGCATAAAGATCAAGCGTACAGATATCCAGGGTTCTTGGGTGAATTTATACATGAAATGGGCATACTAACCTACTTAAGTGTACATGAGTCGAAACGACATATGTATAATTTCATGTAAGCATAAACTAAAATACGCTTGCCAATTCTATTTAAGAAACTGCACTATTGTTGAAAATAAAATGGTTCTTGTAAGCATATTTTTGTATTTATGGCTGGAGCATTGTAACCTTGACATACATATATACAATGCAACAGTGGGTCGCGTTTTAACTAAAAAGGATCAATATTAAAAAAATATGGGTTAAACGTGGAACGGATCAAATGGATTGAAAATCTACTTCCTATGCATACAGTTTACTAAACTATATTATTCCAACAATTTAAATTCCTAACGCAATGATAGTAGCACTCAGTTATCATATTTCTATTTATAAACATAGTCACGAAAAGTGGTTGCAAGTCAACTCATGCGGCCTGCCAGACCTGTTTCAACCTCTGCAAAATAATATCTTTGACCCATTTAAAATGCTCTGATTCGTCCAGTTGAAAATTTACATGTTTTGACCCGTTTAATAACCATTTTTACCCATTATAAAACTGGCAGCAACAATCCCGACCAATTTTCACCCATTACTCAATCCACGGTAGACCAGTTCATTTAACCATTTCTACATTGTTTCAACTTACTTGGGCTGCTTAGAGTCTGTCCCAAGGAAGGAATCCCCAATCTTGAAGCTCCTTCGTGCCACTCGTTCCAGGAAATTTTGCACCTCATCTAATAAAAAAAATATAAAACAAACTACTACATACCTATCGATCTGATCATTATATGTAAAATAAAGTACTACATACCTGTCGATCAATCAATATGCAGCAGAAGTCGACCTCGACCTGGATCTGTTTGATAATACGTCTGGACACCCACTTTCTGTAGATTGTGGCTTTTCTTTAGGAATCCCGCATCTAAAATCAATTCTCCTCATCTGCATTTTTTTAGGACATAATATAAGCTATTTTATGTAAGCAAGTTGAAAATGAGCTTATGCAGAAGTACTTATACAAATTTAAAAGGACACATAATAACGATAAGCCCAACTAAGGTATTCCAAACACCCCTTAACTACCTAATGTTTTTTATTCTAGTGTTAACTTGCATTCCAGTCTAAAAAGCAAGAGGACCCAAATGAGTTTGGTGTTCAATTTCTAAATTTGGCCTACTGACCCATTAGATATTTATGAACTATAATGCATAAAGCTAAAGACTTTTACCTCGTTGGACATCACATCAATCAAGTCAAGGTAAGAAACAGTTTCTTGAGCGAAAATCACAGGCGCATACTCATAATGATGGGGCGAAGGCTCTTTGTTGCCATTGTACTAATAATCCTGCCATGTATGTAAAGCAGGAAATGTCAAGCGGTTCCTCCATTTCTTGATTTTTGCCTCCTGCCTTTCCTGCCGTCTTCTGGTATGCTAATGCAGAGCCTTCTTTCACGGTTTCGGAAACCTCAGCCACAGACCCTGCATCACCCAAACACTCCTTAAACAATTATGTTTCCAAACATCTATTAAACAATTAACAAAATTTCACAACTTTATAACTGATCTTAGCTCTTTTCTTCACCATTTGATTTACCATCTTCTTTTTGTTAAACTATACCAATTTGCATAGATTTTCACACACTGTTAATGAAAATCATAATAAGTTGAACACACCATCAAAACAATTTATTTGTAGTATCAAACATAATAAATAAATAAGCAGTTTTAGGGTGTGACTGAAATTCCGCATTTAATACCAGATGACAATGTACTTGGGTCAAATTGATACTACTAAGTTGAACTCACAGACACAAATTTTTGTTAGTTTATTTGAATTTTACATTGAATCATATTATTAATAATTTTAGGATGCTACTTTGGTGTTCTAAAAGTTTTGCATCTATGTTAGTCGACCATTTAACTTAAAGTCATTTAATCCCTAGACATATAATATATCATAAATCTTTATATGTACACTGAAACACCAATATACTCTACTTCAGAAAAGTATAATAATTAATCCGGAGCATCAACCTAAGTCCGTTGCAAAACTACTACGTTATCCTTTTAATTAATGATTTTATGCAGTTTGTATATATAAAGCTAATTACATAGGTAGTGAAAAAGAAAGAAATAAACCTCAAAGCCAAGAACGATGAGCTTTTCTTGGTTAACAGGAGTGATACAACTTCTGTAAGTAATGTAAATTTCTGATCCAACTTCCATGGTGGATGATGATGTGTCTTTAACCAATCCCAAACACCACCTAACCGTATCAAATGATGCTCCAAACCCTGCCCTTGCAAAGACAGATAATAAGAAGGGTAATGTTAGTCATTTCAAACCGGGAAAACATCAATAATTACAACTATTGGACTACCTCCATCGAGAAACCATTGCAGTCAGAAAGACATACTGAATTCAATGCAGAAAACTTATAGAATTTTTTTCCTCCTTTTAAGCACATGTATAGCAATTATTTTTTTCGTCCTTTTATGTTGACTCTTTTTTCCTCCAATGCAGTTAGAACATCGGTTACCTTAAGTAGCAATTATTTAAGAAAATTATGATATAAAGTAAGTCACCAAAAGTTATCATCATAAATTTAGACTAACAATATATGTTTTTGTCAAGATATAATGCTAATATCTATAAGAAATTGCTCAGTTTTACTTACTCGTGTGGGCAGGCCGTTGATGTCCCTGATATCATATTGAAAGGCACTACTCTGGTAATCGTGGCCACAAGTGGCGATGCTGCTACAATTTTTACCCCATGAGGTGTTCGATCCGGCTGCAGCAAACGAAAACTGGTTATTGATCGACTATTGCTTATTTATTGGACATGGCAGGACTTGTATTTATATCACCTTATACCAAAAGTTATGGAGATTTGTGAACTTCTAATGATTTACCTTGATGATACTAATGATGGGATGACATGTCTCTGAAGCAAGCAGGGCTTGTACCTTTGTGAGCTGATCCTATTTGGCTGCACAAAATTAGGTGCTACAAAGTCATTTACAAACTGAACATTGAAAAAGCTTATGGAAAATAAGCCAAGTCATAAACACATATACATTTCCTAAGTTGGGGTATTAAGGTACATGACATCACTGTTGTTACATAATCATTATTTAAAATATTAATTATTGATAAAATACAAAAAGAAATGGATAACAAAACATAGGGTAGCCCAATTTACTTAACATAAGTTGACCAACTTTAAAAGGTTGCCGTTTTCACCCATTACCCAACTAACTTGCTTTGCTTCTTTCTACCTTAAATATAATTTGACAACATATGTTACCTTAAACACCTTACACATGCTTATTACAACAAACATATAAGGAGACAAAAAACACTAACATCCTCCTAAAATCCACGGCATCATCATTCTCATATAAGGAGACCAAAAAAAAATCAGAATGATAGTTTGCAACAGTTGAAACAAAATAAAATGTTAGCAACTCATATGAAGTAAACCAAAAATTTAAAGTAAATGTCTGTTACACTTTTTTACACATACAACTTTAAACAATATTCTTCAAGAAAATCTAAATGTGTATGCTAGCAACTTTGCATTTTTTTTTATGTAAATGCATCTTACCTAATTTACCCCATGATACACATGTTACGACAGGTAAAAGGAAAGCCACAATTCCTAATGTAAGCCATCGTATTCACATAAAATTAACAGAAACAGGTAAAATCATTTAAAACCAAGTGACGGATGCTAAACCTGTCAACCCCAAACATGACAAAGCATGTATACTGAATCCAGTCAAGACAAAACATAATGGAAAAAATAGCATAAACTTATGTTCACCCTTTTCCATAACCTCCGAAAAGCACCACAATGCCTTGCCATGTTTTCCCCTAATTTAAATGCATATCATTCAAACCCTAGCATTGGCCTTATTCAATGATTTTTTGAGACAGGGCAAATTAAATGGATGCAAAATTGACCACATTTAAATCCTACACCAACTAACCTTAAGTAGCTTCATAAACTATCAAAAATCAGAAAACTAACCATAATTTACTTAACACAAACCCTAAAGACAACATCAATAAGCAAGCACAAAAAAGAAGGAAACTCAAAAGAAACATCAACAAAGCCGGACCTCTAACAAATTTTGCAAATAAGTTTCACAGAGCAACAAATCTGGGTGAACCTCTTTCTATGACCAAAAAAAAAAGCAATGTAATAAGCGGAAGATTATGTAGACCAACCTAACACCAAGATGTGGATAGAAAACGTCGAGAGTCTGTAGCAAGAACATATGGCCTAAAGTGAGCCACAAAACGAATAAAAAAATGAATTTACTGTTCCTAACACTGTTCATCCCCTCACAGACGACTGTAGCAACAAAAAAACCCGTCGGATCGGACCTAATTGGTGGTGGGTGAGGTGGTCGGAGCTAGAACGTTCGGATCGCAAGAATGGGGAGCAGCTGTGAGTGAGAGTGAACAGTTGGACCTTCTCGGATCATATGATTTTGGTAAAAAGGCCGGGTTATGAACAAATGGTTATTAAAGTGGGTTAATAAAGCCCTCTCTTTAGTATATTGATATAATGTGTACTATTATAAATGATAATGACTAACAATGTATTTAATCTTTTCTTTTTTTAATAATGTGTAGTACTATAAATGATAATGACTAACAATATATTTAATTTTAAATGTTAAAAGAAAATGTAAATCGCCCGTGCCAGCGCATGAACCTATATATATGTGTAAGTTTTAAACCTAGTTTAAGCTTACGTGATAAACGCTTAACCGATCTTTGGGTATAACAATCGAATCATTTACACTTCTAGAATTCGGCATTAGAGCTCTTATAAACACGTATAAAAGCTTGAGCCTCTTATAAATGATATTCTATGTTATATCATTTAAGCTAATAAAGGTTTGAGTTTTTAAAATAAACTAGTTTATAAAATATGGTTTCTTTGACACAAAAACTTATGAGAGCTTTTATAAATTATAAGCTCAAGCTAATAGAAATGAACTTGTATAGATGAGCAAAAATTATATTTAGTTAAATTACTTAAATATTATTCAATAATAATCTTTATTCACAAGTCACAACTAATCGTCATACACGTTCATAAAAGTTAAAAACTCTAACTTTCAACTTATAATATAATCTTCAGCTAATTATGCCAAACATCAAAAAACAATTATAAATTGAACCTGACAAAAAACTCACAGTTTAAGAAAGTACAATTATTATTGTTTTTCTCTCGTACTTTTTAGCAGAATAATACTTTTACTTTTAACCAAATAATTATTGTTTTCTTTAAAGTTTGTAATAATATTTTCAAGCAAAAGTAAGGTGGTAAACTCGGTCAAATTTCTCTCTATTTTTAGAAGCGACAATTAAATTTAGACATATAAAAAAACAAAAATGTAAGATGGGCCCAAGGTTATAAATAGCGTAAGGCGTGGCGTGGCGGAAAGCCAAGCCTCAAGCCTTACGAGCCATAGCGAGGCTACGGCGTTTTTTAAGGTGTGACTCAAGGCGGCATAAATTTTTTTATAAATTTATATATTTATATCATATTTCATATATATATAATACATCAAGTTTACAAAAAGAGTTATACATAAGAAATAAACCCAAAAAACTAAGTTATCCTTGCATTTTTCGTCATTTCTTTAAATAAAACCTTCTTCATCGGAGTAGGTCGTCAAAACCTAAAAATAAAAAACCTTATCACATTCACTGTGTTACTCAGTTACATGAGTGGTAGAAAGTAGAAACATGACTTTAGTAATTAGAAAATTCAACCCAAATAGTTAAATACTACTAAATTCTTTAAAAAAAAAATAAAAAGCCCAAATTCTAGCCCAAATAATACTAAATTCTTTAAAAGCTTCTAAATAAGGCGCCACGCCTCGCGCTAAGGCGCGCCTTATCGCGCCTCATCAGGCGCCACGCCTCAAGACGACGTCTTGGTCTGTTTCGTAGCGTCGAGGCCAGGCCTCGCGCCTTAGCGACGCCTTAGCGGCGCTAAGGCGCGCCTTTTAGAACCCTGGATGGGCCTAATAAATAGGCCTAACCCTGGACCTACCGCATTAATAACTTGTACATTTGTTGTTAAATGTACAAGTTATTAATGCGGTAAGTCCACGGTTAGGCCTATTTATTAGGTCCATGTATCATATCTCATAAAAAAAACGTCTTGCAGAGAAAGTATGTCTCGAAGTGCAAAACATCATAGCTGTCAAACTCGCGAGTTTACACGTAAGATCGTACGATCTTACGTGCACACCAGTCAAAATCGTGTAGGATCGTGGTAGGATCGGATCTGAGGTAGGATCGTAAGTAAGATCGTAGGATCGCACGTAAGATCGTAAGATCGACACGCGATCCGAGTTCACTTTCTTTTTTTTTAAATCTTTTAAGTCCATCCCACTTGCTTAGGCCCAAAAAAACAAACGTGTGTTTTACTAATGTCTAATGAGTAAACCACTATTGTTTCATTTTCTAAATAGATTATAGTTTATATATAGTTTTCTACTTTTCTAAATAGATTATAGTCAAAAAGTGTTCAATAGTTTAATTTACTTTACTTCACTGTGATTAAACTAATCAAAGGGTATGTTTTGAAATGCCACTTATGAAACGTTTGTTTTCTTGAAATCATGTTAATGGCTCGTATGTTTTGAGTCATTTAAGACCTATATTATGTAACATTATCTCACTAAATCGTTAATGTAACGATTGAAACTTGACTTTTTTTTTCTTTTACTATTAGTTTGGTGTTTGAAATTTGAACTTTGCCATTTTTAAGAGGATATTATATGAATTTATCTTTGACGTTGAGTAGAAATGTAAAACAGTTTGACTCGTATATCATTTGTTCACAAATATGACAAATTGGTAGGATCGTAGGAATCCGATCCTACGATCTCGATCTTGCAAAGACAAAAACGATCATGCGCGAGATCGCGATCTTGACAGCCTTGCAAAACATGAAACATAAAGGACCCGATAATGAATTCCAATATTAAGACATTAACCCCTTTACACACACAACTGAAACCCTAGACCACCACCGTGAACAACAAGAATAATAATCCGATAGATAGATGGCGTTAACGAATCTGATACTAACAGTGGCGGGAGTAAGTGCGGTGATATTACTGATGAGAAGTGACGTCAAACAATCAGCTTCCATTTTTAAACGAAATGTCCGTCAGATTCGTCATTGGCTTGAAGAAGAATCCAAACACGCTGCTAAGTATGTGCTCTTCTTTTATCCTAATAATAATTCACTTTTTTTATATATATATTTTTTTTGTTTAGTTTGGATTTTAAATAAGAGATGTGTATTTAGGTGGTGTTTGATTCGGCGGCTTATGGCTTATTTGGTTTTGGGCTTATGTTTCATAAGCTCATTTTTTGTAGCTTATTTTGAAACCTTTCGGCTTATATAAGGTTATTATAACATGATAAGCTTATATAAGCCGAAAGGTTTCAAAATAAGCCGCAAAAAGTGAGCTTATGAAACATAAGCCCAAAACCAGATAAGCCATAAGCCGGCTATATAAAGCCTAAACAAACACCCCCTTAGGGGGTGTTTGATTCGGCTTATGGCTTATTTGGTTTTGGGTACATGTTTTATAAGCTCATTTTTTGTGGCTTATTTTGAAACCATTCGGCTTATATAAGCTCATCATGTCAAATAACCTTATACAAGCCGGAAAGTTTCGAAATAAGCCACAAAAATTGAGTTTATGAAATAAAAGCCGAAAACCACATAAGCCATAAGGCCGCCATATAAGCCGAAACAAAAACCTCCTAACTCTGATGTGGCAACGCCAACTTTTCCAAAAAGGATTGTTTGAGTCTGTGTGGTGGGCTTAAACCCCGTGGATTAGTAGGCCAAAAAGGTCGGTAACCATGGTTCTAGTTTCTAAAGTTGTTTTAATTAGATAGGGTAATTAGTTGGTTCAGCATTTGGCGAATTATGTTTTTTTGCCGACTTTCTATGCCCCAGCATTAGAAACTACAGTAGTTCGTTATATGCGACTTGAAAATACCACAAGCATATAATCTGTTTTTTTGGAGGCTTGATGTTTATCTATGTTTACAAGCCTTAGAAGGTACTTGGTTTATTATTGGAACTTTGGCTTCTGTGTTTGAATTTGTGCGAGTGTAGGAGTTGATAATATTGGAATTTATCTACAAGCTTGAACATTTGTATCTTGGGGTGAAACTACTTCTCCAGAGTCAAGATTGAATAAAATTCTCATTATGCTCTTAAGATGTGCCATATTCATAGACTAAAAGTGTGTTGTAGGCATTTATGAGCTAGTTTTTAGGTGGTTTATGAGCGACTATGGCTAGCTTACTGGAGTTTGATTTGTAGTGATGGGCAGTAAATTTGAGTATATAACTCTCTGAATAAGTGAGGGAGGGTATTTGGTAACTTGTTATCAGAATGAGCTGTATTGGGAGCTATGTTAGTTTCTCAATGGGAGATGCCATGTGAGATTATGACTTATGTTTGACGGTCACAAATTCAAATATGAACATCGTTGGTGGTTGCTGAGTAATGCCTCGTTTTGCCCCTTCACTTTTTAACAGATAGTTATTGCTATGTGCTTATGAAGTCCCTATATCAACAGTATTGAAATTTTGAAACTGAAAAACATAAAGGGCCACGTCGTTACACTTTTAATATAATGGTCTGCATATCTTATTGTTTTTCTTTTGGTTATTCTTGGGGCAGCCAGTGGGGGAATAGAGGACTGGTGTGATTTGCATTCAGTTATATCATCCAAAATTGAAGAATTTGAGTAGAAGTGCTGAAATGGGCGGTTTGGGTAATGATCAAATGGGTAAAGATTTTATGCGGGCGAAATCTGGCTGGGCGGACCTCCAAAACACCTGTTTTTAAAAATTAAAAATTCTGGTTATTGTTGGTTAGTCTTTCAAGAATAATGTAAAGAGATCTTTTACATAAATAATACATTTTGGGCAATCAACCTATAACCTATTAACCCGTGTGACCCGTTAGTTTCTATATATTTTACCCGTTCCAATTTATAAATTAAATATAGCTAAAAACAACCCATTCATAACTAAATGGGTCGAAACTTGCTACGTAACAAAGCCTTATTTTCACCCGAGCAGCGTAAAATGTGAAAACATTTTTCTCAAGTGGTGTATGTGATCTTTTGTTTCTTGGATAAGGGTGAGCATCGGTCTGGGACCGGACCGGACCGGACCGACAAGAACGAAGACCGAATTAAGGTAAAAACCGGGACCGAGACCGAGACCGAATGTGGTCGGTCCGGTCCGGTCCGGTCTTCGGTCGGTCCGGTCCGGTTCGGTCCGGTCTTCGGTCGGTCCGGTCCAAATAGGCAAGATTTGGCAAGTTTTTTCGGTTTTTTGGTCGGTCCGGACCGGACCGGCCGGACCGAAGACCGAATTAACCAAAAATCCTAGACCGAGGACCGGACCAAGGTCGGTCCGGTCCGGTCCGGTCGGTTTTGTCGGTCGGTCCGGTCTATCCGGTCCGTTTGCTCACCCCTATTCTTGGATAATGTTATGCATTTGACAAATGTAATATCTTTTTGTCTTTAGTTTGTTTGGATAATTATACTTCTTTTGTTATATTTTGGTAATTACAAGTATTGATATGATGACTAATGAGGTTGCAAATTTTCTTATTTTGTTAAAAGTTCTAGAATAAACATTTTGCGTCTTTCAATTGCATGAACATCATTTCCCCAAAAATAATCGCTCGAGGAAAAAGTTTATAGTTCTATACTACTTATGTATGATAAGAAATTTCTAAAAAGAATGATTAACGAGGCTGCAAATTTTCTTATTGTTGGGAAATTGTCATATATTGCCTTTTGTTCTAAAGATTTAAGCAGGTTTATGTTTTTAAAATCTTTAGAGTTTTTACTTGAAATCATTCCATTCAGGTTGCATCATGTCTACTTTTTCTCAATATAGAGTTTATTCAGGCTGGTTTAGCCAATCTTTTTCATATGCCAGTATGCCATATTTTCATCTGAACCGAGTTTGACAAATCTTGTTTTGATTTTGTAGGGAAGTTGAGAAGGCAAAACCCAAAGAGCTGCCAAAGAAAGATATTCCCAAGGATGATTAATTTGATGAGGCACAACACCCAATGGCTAGGACTAGAACAACCGAACCTCCAATATAATCCCCTTGTTTCTCCGTAAAGAAATTTTAACATATTATCTTGTACGTATAAGTCTTGATGATGGCTTTGTTTCATTAGCATATACGTAACTTTTTGGCAATAAGAACATGCGATGGTTTTCTTGTATTGATGAATGTTCCCTTTGAGCAATCTTTCATAAGGATGTCGAACATGTTAGACTGTACCTAATTCTTTGGCACATACGTATGGTGATGATAATGTGAACGTAGCAATGGTTTTGTTGTGTTAATGGTGCTATCTAAGTTGAGTTTGCAGAGGCAAACTCTTGAAATAAAGTTTTCTTTGCAGCACCTTAATGCAATTACTGATGGTCCTGTTTGTCGGTTCACCCATACCATTGCGAAAAGGGTGACGGACGGTGGTGGCTGCCACTAATGGGTAGCGTGGCTGTCGCTTGGGTTTATGTTTTGTAATCACTTGCATTGTACATGTGTAGCGTGGATTTAGATTCCGAAGTCCAACTTGAGTCTTACTAAAGTGTTTCCTTTCATTTACTTACTTTTAATAGAAGGGAATAGCTTGGCTATAATTTTTGTAGCAAATTGGCTACAATCCTACATCAAAATACACAAAAAAATGAATCAGGGACCTACAAAAGAAAGTCAGGGACCCACAAAAAGACTATGTGACTCACAATTTGTAGCACAAATTGTAGTGAGTTGGCTACAATGCAATTGTAGCTAATATATTCCCTTAATAAAAATCGTTCATAGCAAAAAAATTGCTAAAACTGAAGTGAATGGCCTGTTGGTCATTTGACAGGTATTTGGTTTCCAATGAGAATTCGATTAAACTGAAAAGTACGCAGTTGAGTGCACTTGTCTAATGTCATATAGTTGGATGAATTATTCGAAACATTTTAGAAGCTGCAGTAGCCCTATGCCATTTTGCGTATCTATTGAACCACAATCATTTCAACGAACCTAATACACTATCATAGCTACATTCCACTCTAGCTTGGCCACTTTTCATTATGGGGTGTTCCCGAACCTGGTTAAATTTAAGTTCAGCAGTGGACCATTGAATTTACATGCCAAGTGATATAGCTTACTCCAGTTGTGTGATATGAAAATTTCCAGGCAAACTAAGTGTCCAACCGTATGATAAAATTTGCGTCCAGCAATAATGTTAATCATACACTTTTACGTTATCTCTGTCCGAATTGTTAGTTACTTGGCAATTGGCATAAACAGTTATAATAGAACAATCAGATAATGTTGGTTGGCTAAAATGGACCAAGCATACAACCCTGTCTACAACAATCTAACGAATTGTATACGGACCATTGTTCTCAAGCTAGGTGCGAAACATCTTTTCGTGCGACAGTACCAAAAGAGAATTAAGAGCCAAAATTCTCACCGGTACTCCCGCTTTACACAAATTCCATACATCAATGATCAAACATACATCGTTAAAAAGAAACTGAATCATTCAGAAGACATTACATAGGTCCCTAGACGGTTCAGAAAAGGGTCCTTGACGCCATTATACCATGCAAAATTCATTGTGTTTCACTGCTTATTTGCATTCTGCCGCGATTCCAAGAAGAGTCTTACAGTAGAGAAGATGAGTGAGGGCTCAGCCATTGCACCAGTTCCATAGTCGCCACAAGCAAGCCTTTTTGAAACTGGGGGTATAAGAGTAATTCCCAATTCATCAATTGTCATAAGATGTCTTTCTGTGAAAGGGTTGGTCCACATAAACGTGTTCATAGCTGGTGCAACAAATATTGGTTTTTCATAGTCCCAGGCTCGGATGATGCTTGTCAGCAAGTTGTCACATAGTCCACCAGCAATCTATTTAGAATATTGAGAGAAATTTTGATCATAAAACTGAGATATGATGCAAGATATATGGATTTTCATATGCAAATGTCTGTGAACCTGAATTAAGGTGCATGCAAAAACCAAGTTCAGGTGTTCCATAGACTAAATGTCTATATTTATGACTAGATGTGGTAAATTCAACCCCTTTGGTTTTTAAGTGTTACGTTTAATACAGTCAGAATCAAACAAATTACTTATACGCGGGTTACCAGGTTTAAATTTGCCAAAGTGTATTTCAATATCTTACAACCGCCTAAATTATACCATCAAAACATTGTAATAACATACATTACCTAAATATTCGATTAAAGGTCTCACTGATTGTGTTGTTTGAGTATGATGTTAGACAAGAGTTCAAGACTATGAAAACAATAAAGTAGACTCAAATGGGCGATTGGTTCATGTAGTGGGTACCTATTAAGTGTGGATCGAAAAGGGCAAAGACGACTTCAATCCGTAGACTTTGTATATACGAATCACTATAGATGATTATGAAAACTATATTATTACCATATTAATTAAGCGGTTTTCGAGTTTTATATGCTTTTAAATACACATTGGATGACTTCATTCGGTTCAACCCATTTCCCTTTTTGTTAAAATATTTCTTAACCCTTTTGACCTTTTAAAGATAAACATAACCAAAAACGATCCATTTCTAGGTAAATGGGTTCAAATTTCCACCTCCAAAGAAAACACACACATGGTGTTTTTTTTAAAGAATAGCTTGTATGTTACAATGTGACTAACATTGTAAAGATGCCAAAATTTTCAAACAAAAGAAAACAAATGATCAAAAAAAAGTAAGATACGAGTTGCAACTATATACGGAGTATTACCTTTCCAAGTGTATTTGCTGACAATGGAGCAATAACCATTATGTCTGCCCACCGACGGAGCTCAATGTGAAGCACGTTATCTCCTATCTTTGACCAAGAAGACCATTCATGTTCATCAGTATAAAGAACCACATCTTTAGGAAGTGTTGTTCTGTCAATGAAATGTAAAGCTGCCTGAGTAGCAACAGCTTTCACTTCTGCCCAATCCGTGAAACAGCTGCAGAGGTTACTGAACTTGATGGCAGCTACACTTCCACTTGCAGCAAGCAGAATTCGCGGTTTTCTAGGAGCATCACTCACTTGCATTGCCATAATCTGCACAATGAACTTCAGCTATATTATTTACTCCAGAAAGATTAATCCAAAAGACTAATACCCAATTAATTTAAACTAACTATCCCCATTCTCCACAATGCCGGTCCCACACCATCCTCTTTCGCCTCAGGCGAATAAGAGCCATGCTTACATTATTTTCTAAAATATTACTCATAAGCTGTTATCATCAATCCTAAAGAAACCTTACTCACAGAAATGGGCAGTTCCGTGTGAAATAGCAGTTGATGTCTAAGCCTCTAAGGTATTCAGTCTAAGATATAGTACTTCTTTGGCAAACAAATATGAAAGTGTATGCATGACGGCCCATTATCTAGCCTTTTTCATTCAAAATTATTAGCTGGCATATAGATATACAAAATGGAGCAAAGAGCACAAGTATAGAAGAGCAACCCGCCCCTTGATTGAAGTACTCATCAGTGTAAAACATGAAATATAGATATA